>PVJX010001862.1:0-146511 GCA_004027295.1 Dolichotis patagonum
TAAATCCCCGGCTATATCAGACTTTCTTCAGATGAAGTACCTGCTCTATTTCAGATGAAAGCCAGCCACTTGACCTCGGTTTGAACAGTCCCCAGTAAAACCCCATTCAACAGTGATGCTCTCTTAGTGGGAGGTGAACATTTTGTTCATTATTTTAAGGACAGTGGAGACATATTTACATCCTGCACCAGTGGTCAAACTGGAATTCAGTGTGTTCAGGGTTTTTGCTCTGAAGTTGAACACTGGCCATGGTGACTCAGGAGGGGAGAGAGATCTTTCCCCTTTCCCTGTGGTTCAGAGTTTCTCCTCACTTCCAGGGTTAGGTACCAAAGTCCTGAGCATCTTAACAAGCTGTTTCCACGACAACACCAGAGTCTTCCATACAAGAAAACCTGATCTAATTGTTAGTAAAGTTTCCTCAAATAACTAGACCTAGTTTAAGCTAACAATCTGATTCTTAAGTATAAACTCATCTAATGAGCTCTGCTTTCCTTTTTGATAAAATCCTTTCTTTGACCAATTCTGTTTACTTTTTTCTGAGAGATTTTATACTTTGCAGCTGTGTTTACTTCATAGCAAAACTGAGCAGAAAGGACAGAGACTTCTCTCAGAGCCCCAAGCCTGCCCCCAAACTTACCCTGTTATCAAAATCTTAAATGAGAAGAGTGTATCATTACTATGGATAAAGTAGGATGTGTTATTACCTCCAGAGTTCATGCTTTTCACTAGGATTCACTTTGGTGTTCCATGTTCTGTGGGTTTTGACAAACGTATGTGACCATTATTCACAATATAGAATTACACAGAAGAGTTTTACTAACCTAAAAGATCTATGCTCTGTGCCTCCCTGGCCCTTCACCCTGACAGTGATGATCTCTATGCTCCTGTAATCATGCAATATGTGGCCTTTCCGGATTACCTTCTTTTACTTTGTAACACACACTTGAGTTTCTTCTATATCTTCTTGACACAATAGCTCATTTCTCTTTAGCACTGAGTAATATTCCATTGTCTGGATGTAACAAAGTTTACTTATCCATTCGCCTACTGAAGGGCCTCATGTTTCCTTGCAAGTTTTGACAGGTTCTACAAACATTCATAGTTTTCACCTGGTTTGAAAATTTCAGAGAGCACGACTGCTAGATCATACAATAAGAGTATGTTTAGCTCTCTAAGAAGGTGACCTGTGGGTCTTTCAAAGTGGCCTTACCGTTTTGCATTTCCATCACCAGCGATGGGGTTCCTGTTTGTCCACAGTTCTGTTCACTGTTCCATGAGCCAACGGTGTCCATTGGCTCATAGCTCTTACTCCAACGTACGACAGAAGCCAGGCATGCTGGCACACACCAGTAACCTCAGCTCTGAGAGGCTGAGGCAGGAGAATTGCAGCTTCGAGCCCAGCCTGGGCAATTTAGTGGCTTAGCAAGACCCTGTCTCAAAATTTAAATAAAAAAATTAAAGGGCGTTGGTTTAAAGGGTAATCCCCAGTGCCACACACACACAAGAGAGTGATTGGCAGCTGGTTCTCTTGTAATAGTCTCTTCTGGCCCTCAGGAAAATGGGATATTGTGTCACATGTAAGTCACAGTGAGTTTTAGTTCACAGGTCACCACACACCCAACAGAGACGCAATACTCATCCCCGTGTTACACACCTTGTTAAGATTTTTTAAAATTTCGTATAAGATTCAGTTTTTTCTTCTAAATAAGGTTCAGAGATATTTACACATTTTTAAGAATGTTTGTCTAACATATTCTTAAAGAACAGAGCATTCCGCTTATTGCAAGTTTCTTGATGAATCACATTATGAGAAGTGAAATAAAAGAAACTTATTCACACTGGCCTGATAGCAAGTGTATTTTTCTTTCTTACTTATAAAGTACGGCTGGGTTCATGCCTTAGGGGTTTGGGAGACTGAGGCAGGAGGACTGTAAATTCAAGCCCAGCCTGGACTACAGAGGGAAAACTTGTCCAAAAAACAAGGCAAAAAGTATTAAAATACAATGCAAATGTAAACTTATGACTTTAAAAAATACTTATATAGATATCAACTCTAGAACAAAGATTATTCCTGGAGTAACCTACTGGGAAGAAAGAGCTATGTGAAAGAAAACAATAGAAACACTTTTTTCCTCCAGTGAAAAGATTTATGCTACTCTGAAACTCCTAACACTCAGTCCCCTCTCAGAACTCTTCCTTTCCGTTCCCTCACGCATCTCCTTGGGAAACTTGTTACCATTCATTGCACTTTCTAGCGTCTCACCTCATCCACAGTGCCAGCAGTGTTTCCAGCAGTTCTGGGATCCGTTGTGAGGTCTGGGTTATGGCTTGTGGGTGTGTGAGCACATCTGGCTCGCTCCGAGCAGCATGGCTTCAGGAAGATCCCTTGGTCTCGATTCCCGAGTCTGGTCCTTAACCTTGAGGGAACCCAAGCATTTGATGTCAGCTGAGCTCAGTGCTGGGAATCTGGCATAATCCGACAGCCCGACTCACTGGAGATTCACTCAGATAGCACCGCTCCAGTTGGTAACTTTCAGGAAGAAGGAAGGCGTCGAGGAGAGAGAACAGCAATGCGGGGAACCGAGGAGCCCCATCCCTCTGCACCATCTCGGGACTTCCTGCATCTCTCTGAGCCTCCAGCTCCGTCTCTTAAGTGGGATCCACAGCAGAGCCCGGCTTCCCAGGCCCCTGTGAGAGGTCCTCAGGCGCTAGCCCTGACCCCCACCTGTGACACTCAGCTACCCCAGCCAAGGTCCTTTGGTCTGCGCCTTCTCTCCCAGCAAGAGACATTTTGCTGAGGAGTGTAGCTTTGAGAGAAACAGGAGGCAGGAGCGTTCGTGGGAGGGTGCCGGCTGGAGCGCCTTTCCCAGCCCGGAAATGACTTGGCTGGTGGCCTCATGAGTCACCAGGCGCCTCTTACCTGGACAGTGCTAAACGTGCTCAGCAAGGCGAGAAGCCCCGGGCTGTTTTTCCACACCTCACACTGGTTGGCCTTTGATTGGTGTGATCCTTCCTTGGATCAAACAACGCCTGGCACTGATGTGACAGTGTCTCAGCTGGTGCCATGGCAGACACTGCTGGCCTCACCCTCTGAATCCTCCATATCTCTCTTCCCCGGGGAGCCACAACCCACAGCTCAGAACTTCTACCGGGAGGGACATGATTTGCCACCCTGAGACCAGGTCCCACTGAAGTCACTGGTCCCTGCTTTGGGCTTAAACACATTAATCCTCCTCAGTGTCTGGACTTCTCTTAGTCGTCGTGCTAAGGGGTTTCAGGACAGCTTCCAAACCTGCCACAAGAGAGGACGGAGACAGAAATCGGTGAGTGCCGGAGTCCAACAGTCCATATCGGCATCTCTGGTTCCTGACTCTCCTAACCCCTTCGTTAAACTTACGATAATGATAAAGAGATTATGTTTCCTGGTGCTGGGAAGGGGGAGGAAGGCGGTGGCCGTGTATTCAGGGTGGCACAGGGGACCCTCGTAATATGGCAGTGCTGTAGCATGACCGTGTGGGTGACCACAGGCATCTACATGTGCTGTAAAAGCACGTTTCAGAACTGGAAACGCACGCATGCCTGCAAGGCTGGTGAGACCTGACTAGGTGGACAGCTCGTACCCCTGTGGGTTTCCTGGTTTTGACACTGTACTGTCTTCAGCTCCTGACACTCAGCTGTCAGAATTCTTCCTTTCCATTCCCTGGAATCCCCTCTCATTACTACCGGGGTGAGAAACAGGGAAAGGGCAGAGGGGCCCCTACAACTTCCTACAAGATTTTTAAAAGACCTCTAACGAGCACTGTGAGACTCACGACCGTATCTCACAGCCAGTGTCACATACAGGAGACTATTCCTTCACAGTAGTGACAGTGTCCCTCAGGTGTTGTCACACTTAACCTGGCTCTTTTCTTAAAACGTCCTGATGCCTCCACGTTGGAGATTGGCCCCAAAGACTCATTTCCTCCTTCATCTGACCTTAGCCACCTGCGTTAAAGTAGAAAACTGCCTGGCCCACCTTCCGCCAGTCCAAACGCCTTATTTAGAAATTGAAGAAATGTTGGTTTAGGGTTATTGGCTTTGTTTCCTATGTTTGCTATAAAATAGTAAACTAAGTATAGAGTGGGACCCAATGATTTTCCCCTTGAAGACAAGGAAGAGGAGAGTGTTATGGGGTTCGGCCAGAGATGGCAGAAGCGAGGCAAGCGTGCTACTGGTCTGCACCAGCCCTGCTTCCACGGCAGATGGCAGGGACTCAGCACAGCACTTAACTTTTCTGAAGCCCCTGGGTGTCCCTCAGTCCTTCTTAGCATAGGCTTCGGGTAGCTGTACGTTGCCGTGGAGGAAGAGTGGGAGCCCTGAATCAGCGCTGCGGGCGGGTCTCCTGCCCAGCAGATGGGGTGTGTGCTGCGCTCTGTCTCTATCCGTGGCAAGTAAAAATAAATTTATGCATTCACGTTCTGCTTCTTCCTCCAGCCTCACCTCATCGAAGCATGAGTCACATGCTCGCCAACATGCTTTTGCCTTTCATAAATAAATAGTCCTCAATTTGAGTGTAGATTGCATTTGAAATACAAGGTTCCTCAAAAAAATAAAAAACTCACGCCATGTGCAGCTGGCGAACTGTGAACAGATTTTAAAGCCCTGCGTACATCACGCAGGCAGCACAGCTGGCCGGGGCGGAGGAAAGCAGGTCCTCTGGGGTAGGTGTGTTTCAAAAGCTATTTATCCTTTTTGCAGCAGTTAATCCGTATTGGCAACCTGAGTGTCAAAGCTGATCAGTACCCACGTGTTGCCAATGGTGACTATTTTTGGTAACAAAGCCGCCAGTGATCCAGAAGAAAGGGGGAAATGAGTGGTTTGAATTGATTTTCTTTGCATGCGCATCTGGACTAGCAAAGGAAAAGCAGTAAACCGCCGCCCACAGACATGTCCGGTGGACAGTGGCTTCACCTCGTTCCGCTCCTTCCTGCGAGGCTGCTGTGTGGCCAGCCTTCTCATCTGCCCTCCGCGCTCGGTAGAGCGCGCCTCAGGTGGTTCTCACTTTCATCCGCCGACCGTGCCTCTCAGTGAGTTCACGTCTTCACAGAGCTGGGCTTGGGGTGGCCACTGCGGGGAGAAGCAAGCACACCCCAAAGTCAGTGTGGAAGAAGAAAGGCGGGGGGCTTATCACACCCGTTAGTAAGCAGTCATGGTGATTTACAAACACGACAAAGTTGTTTTTTGTTTAATTTACGTGTGGTCATTCTGCAGATGACGCCTGAGAGCTGTCAGAGGCTGAAGGCTCATCAGGGCGTCTGGACCTAGCTCGCTAATGAGTGGGGCTTCACGCATTTTTATTTTGTGAGAATGTTACCTCAGCGAATTTATGACCCTCCACCCGGAGGTGCTGGGCAATGTACTTCTTCCGAGTTGCTCCTGGATTCCTGTGGCATCCCGAGGGTGGGCGCGGCCAGCCGCCTCTGCTCTCAAAGGGCCTGAGTCCCGTGGGTTTTCCAGTGGTTCACCCAAGTCTACACCACTGCTAAGCCACAGGGGCGTGAGTTGCCGAAACCTTCCCAGCTGATCAGAGACAGAATTAAAACAGAATCTTTGTGTCCTAAATCTCCTCTCAGAACTTCTCTCATGGAGCCACACCTCCCCTCCAAGCGCTCATTCATCCTCCTTGCGAGTCTGACTTGGGACGTAAAGGGAGAGACAGCCACACCGCCTATCTCGGCTCAGTCCAGCAGGACGCGTGCTGACCCCACGGCTGCCCGTCCTGACCTGGAGTATTCGAGGCAAATGCATAAGACATCCGGGGCTGAGGGTCTGTGTCCTGGCTGGGGAAACCTGGAACAGGATTAAAACAGTGTCGGGGCTCCTGTAACCAGGAGACCCTGCGGTCTACCAGGGCGCCCCTCCTCGGGTTTCCTGTCACTAAGGGGCTGATGCCGCCTGTCAGGGAATTAGACACTTGGGATCGGTTTCAACCCGGTGAGCTCCAATTTAACACTGAAGAGAGTCAGGATTTTCCCTTCAGCCCTCCCTGAAATGATCCTTGATACCATCTTTTTAACCCCAGAGGGACAGACCATAAGAAACCAAACTCCGACACATGCCATGGACCTGTACAGGATGGGACACATTGGCCCCCATCGCAGAGGGCATTGGAAGGCACAGACACCCCTCACTCGTGGGTTTTTTCTGTTTTCTTTGCTTTTTTCAGTGACTTTTAACTCCCAGCCTTGGGACCAGCTGATTAAGCACTCAGACTTTGTACCTTTGGGCTCATGTCAATACGCTGAGAGAAGTTTAATTTTAAGAAAACATTCATTACAAAGCTTTGTTATTATATCTCCACACATCCCACACATCGGGGCAAAACTAGATCTCTCCAATGGAATGCTCCTTTGGTCTGAGCAGCTTTCGGTGCTTAAATATTTATTGAGTGGATATTATCTGCACATCATTCTGCTAGAAACTGGAGCCCTAAGGAGAAGCAGGCAGAGAAAGGGCCTCGGAGTCAGGCGGATGGAAGAGCGTGGTCGGGAAGCACAGGGCACGTGGTGTCCTGTGGGGCCAACATGAATGGCCAGGGACCACGGGTGACGCCAGCAGAGGCCCAGGCAGAGCCAGTGTGTGGGCAGGGCCGTGACAGAGACTGGTCTCCCAGGCTGCACATGCAAAGAGATTTTAAAAGGGAAAAGAAGAAAGGAAGGAAGGAAGGAAGGAAGGAAGGAAGGAAGGAAGGAAAGAAAGAAAGAAAGAAAGAAAGAAAGAAAGAAAGAAAGAAAGAAAGAAAGAAAGAAAATGAACGAAAGAGAGAGATTGATTTATGGCAGGAGCGTGATTTGATCAAATTTGCAAATTTGCACCAAAACAATTGGAGAATAGCTCGGAGAGGTACAGGACCACGGAAGGAGGAATTCCCGGATCTGAGTTCCCCTCCGGCTCTGCATGTCACCCCCACTTAGGAGATACCAGGGCCTTTCTGGAAATGGCAGGCCCGAGTAAATCTGCCGGAAGAAGTAGAGTGTCATGAAAGTAATTTTTACAGAGCGCTGGGGCTCCGCCGCCTGACAGGAACAGTCCTGGTTCCCGGTCCCCTCGAAGATGCCTGACCCGGGCACCTGCGCCTGGCCGCCTCTGCACGTCCGCTTTTCTTTCCAGTGTGCCTTTTCACTCCTGCAACTTTCATTTTTCTCATCTGAAAAAGGGCAGTGCTGTTCACATTTCACAGAGCAGTAAGAACCCCCTGATGACAGTTAACCTCACCTAGGCTAATTTGTGAATAATTATTGAGTAACATTATGGCATTATACTCTAATTAAGGTTTTTGTGACAGTTCCCCCTTACGCTTCTTCCCAGAGGCTCTCTGAGATGTTAGGAAGCCCAGGTGGCCGCTGCCACCCTCGCGCCGTCCTCTTTGCTATGACCTTCTCCACCCGGCTGGAAGGCACGGCCAGGCTCTCCCCGGGACAGAGCCCACGGCTCTTCCTCCCACGTGTCCCTTCCCAATATGACCGAGTTTGAGGCTCGGTCTGTCCCTGCCTCTCCTCCCAGGAGACTGCAGAGCTCGGCCATGAGGAAGGATGAACTTCAGACACAAGCTTCAGTACTGCCTGGCTTCTCTTGTGCAAGAACCCAAAGTGTAAATAAATTAAAGAGCCAAGTAAGAGACAGACAGTGGGAATCGGAGAGCAAGATCTTTTGCAAAAGGGAAGAGATCAAGAGATGGAAGGAGCAGGAGGGCAGGGAGGGTAAAGGGAGGGAAAAAGAATTAAACCGTGTTCTGTGCACGTAAGCTCCCTACGATGAGTGTAATCATGATATGCTGTAAACACGGGCTGATAAGAATAAAAATTCTTGTAAAAAGAGGCCACATAGCATAGAGGAGAGAGTCCTGCTCTGCCCCTTACTGTAGGAGACTGAGAAATTGACCTCTAGGCCTCATTTTGCATTTCTTAAATGGGAGTTCCAGGGCTCATGTCCTGGGGTTGTTGTGAGGGAGCTCGCTGCAGGGATCAGACTGGCTGTGACCCACCACAACAGCCGAGGCACTGCTGATTCCCATCCCCTGCCCCAGAGAGATAACCAGATGCCAGCGGGGCGTTCCACTGGCACATCCCTCCAGCAACCCAACTTAACACGCACGGGACCTCAACTCTCCTGACTCACGCTTACTCTCTTGCACTGCTGTATACATAGCACAACAAATGGGCCATTACTAGCCCTGGTTACTTAAAATCCATGTCTGTGTTTACCATCTGTCTTAGTTACTTTTCTCTCATTTCTGGGACAAAATACGCAACACTCCAGATGAAGGAAGGAGAGGTTTATTTAGCTCCCAGTTTGTGGAGGTTTTAGTCCGTCATCAGCTGGCTCCCAGGCGGGGTGGTGTGGCACGGGGGCAGCACTTCAAGGTGGCAGGAGACAGCAAAAGCAGCCAGAGCAAAAGGCGGGGCGGGGGGAATAAGCCTCTTTTCCTCCCTTACGTTCTAAGCAAGCTACCTACCACCCCTGTGGCAGGTGTGGCACTCACCGTCTCTGTGCCCTCCTCTTGCACAGGCTGAGGATGTTTACAAAGTAAGGACCCTGGCTCCCTGCTGAGTCTCTCAGGTAAACTTCTGAACTGCTCAGCTGACACAGTGTATCAGTCCTAACACCCCCTTCCTGGAAGGTCCCTTCAGATTGGTCTTCAGCCCTCTGTGTCTCAAAGCACCTTCTTTCTGTCCTCCTTGGTTTCTGGAGCTCTCTAACAAACCAGAACACAGCTGCTGCTGTCCATCCCCGCGTAAAACCATTCGGTCACCTCCGAGAGAAAGTCTGTGTCACTAATCAAATGGTATAAAAATCATCAGGACCTTGGCCGTCCTGGTAAGTGTTCTTTCCGTGGTTTTCTTTCCGTTGTGGTTGTGCTGAGGTCCTCTACCCCTGCCCTGCCGTTTCCCGCCTCCAGGCATTTGTCGGTGCTGCCCCACTACCTCACTAAGTGCTTCCTGGACTCAATCGTCCTCCTATTCACTGTTGGTAGAGCACAGGAGGTTTTTTCCTTCCTGCCTGACACCCCTGGGGACTCTGTAGTTCACCCAGCTAAGAGAAAACAGTGAGTCCGAATGAGCTGGACGGAAGCCAGTCATGCACGTGAGGGTCTAGGGACCTGTGGCCCAAGACCACTGACGTCAGCATTGGGGTTCACCTGGGTAACTCTGCGTGTCCCCTTTTCCTCTCTGCACGCAGACCTTTGCATGTGGGGATTCTTTGAGGCCTTCAGATACAACTTCAAGACACTGGAAGCAAGGCGTTAGACCTAACTGTTTAGTAAGAAATCAGTTCTCATAAAAGCATAATACAGAAGGAAAAAATACTAGACCTGGAGTCAGACACAAACCCACGTAAATCTCAGTGTCATTTATGCACTATGGGACCTACGTGAGTCACGTGTTCCCTCGGGAATCCCTCGGGAACAAGCACAGAACAGGTGGGTGACATCTCTGCCTCAGGACTGATTTCAGGATTAAATGGACAAGGTCTACAAGCAGGGTCGGAGCTGTAACTGCACACAGGAGGGACCAGGCTTCTTTTTCGTCACCATCACTGCAAATGGCCACATTCCTTGTTTCTAAAATATCTGGAAAGTTGCCTTTTTTTTTCTTCCCCTTTACTCAAACTTGATGGATGACCCGTGCAGCCCAAGAAGAAAGAGGCAGGCTGCTTTGCAAAGTGGACACGACAGAGGGCTTGGCTGATTGACTGTGACTCAGATCGTCCATCAGCAAGGGTCCAGGGACAGACGCTGTGGACGATGATCCTGACGGCGGCTCTGATGTCTTCCTGGGGACTAAGGAACACGCTTCTCGATCCGCTTGAGATTCACCGGGGTGCCCGGTGTAGCTACCAAAATAATTCATTGTGTGCTGCTCTTACACGTCAACATCAAATAACGCATCCGACAGAGTAGGGAGGGGTGTGACGTGGCTTTCCCAGGGACACTTAGGCAACCTGCGAACTCCCCGAAGAGTACACCCAGGAGGGTGGACGGATGCGCCTGTCCGTGTTTTATGGGTAGAGGATCCGCAGCTTTTATTAGATTCTCAGTGGAGCCTGTCACACGGAGAGACTAAGCAGCAAGGGCTTGTCTTGGTGACAGCTCACAGAGGCCTTTACCACTGCGCTTCTCCTTGGACCCCAAAAACATACACGCCGCTGAGGACAGCTGGGGGGCTGGGTCTTGTCTCTGTGAGCAGTGCCGTGTCACCCACAGGTCGCTACCCCATTTGTTTTTTAACTTAACGGACATTCCAGGTTCCCTCTTCACAGCTGTTGGGACACGCTTGAGTTTACAGGAAACTTCCAGCCATAAACTGTCCCTGTCCCTGTCCCGTAATTCAAAAACATCCTCACTGGTTTCCTCAAATGACAAGTTTCTTGGGGAGGAGAGCTCAGGCTCGGGGTTCTATCAAACGCTGGGCCTCGGAGAGCCCAGGGGCAACTCTTACAAATACGGGGGGCCTCAGCTCACGGACTTCACTCCGTCCATTCTGGTCACAAACCGAATTGGACAGGAACCAAATCAAAGTCAGTGGTTAGGTCCAATGTTGACTTTCTGGGGAAATTTAATTCGGTCTGTGACCAGAATCCTGGAAAGAATCAAGTGCGCGAGCAGAGGCACTGGTATAAAACCCGCAGAATGCCAAGGAGTGCCCCCAGGCAGGTGAGAACCCACGAGCAACTTCAGATGTGACCCCCCAGGCACTGGTGGTGGCACAGGGCACCCACGGTGGAGGGTGAAGCATGGGAAATTGATGACTGGGGCCGACTGAAATGGAAACTCTGAAGTCTCTGTCTCTATCACCAACATAAAGGCAGCGGGGACCTGGAAGCCTAAAGCGAAGCCCACCACACTGCCCCCGGGACACCTGTCACAAAAACTCCTCCCTCATGGCTTCATTTTCTCCAGAGGCAAAGCCTGCTCAGGTGTGGTGGCACAGGCCTGTCATCTCTGGTCGCAGGAGGCTGAGGCAGGAGGATCACTATGAGTTTGAGGCCAGTCTGGGCTACACAGTGAGTTCACAGCAAGATCTAGTCTCAAAAAAACTAAATAAATAACCAACAGCCCTGTAAACTGCAAGATTAGAACAAGCTCTGTTCCGTAATGAAGCCTTCGGTGACATATGGGAAAACCCAAGTGGGTGAGTCCTGTCTGAGGACAGACTTCCTGCGGGTGAGGAGGGGTATTTCCAAGTTGGCTTGAGGACGTTCTGCCTCCCGTCACCGTTGCCTGGAATGAAGGGCGCCCCGGGAGAGGCACCTCAGCAGGAGCGAATCCACAGGGCGCCGTGGACAGAGAGCTGGCTAGAGTGTGGAGAGCATTCTGGAGTGGCCAGCGTGAGGACACAGAGTAGCAGATCGTGCTGGGGAAGACAGGTGCCTAACGGTCTCCCCGGGAATTGGGGGCTGAGCAGGTTCCGCTGAAGCCACGAGGTGCAGCGGCAGACCCTAGCGATGTCCCTGTGTGACCACAGAGACCCAGCAGGTGCAGGGACGGCACCACCCAGAAGCAAGACACACACAGCGCGCAAGAGGCGAAGCCCAGCGTGCCCGTTTATGCACACTGCCTGCTTCACACGCAGAAGGAGCCCGGAGTAAGGACCGAAGGGTAGTACATGCCTGAGCTGGGGGAGAGGCGCCGAGTGTCCGCCCCAGGCGCACGTCGAGGACTGCTGTGTGTACCGCAGCACGGCGGGCGTGTTCACACCAGAGCCCCCCAACTCCGTGATAACGCGTCACACGGACACTGTGATGGTGCGATGTCACCGGCCAGGAGGAGCTTGTTCTCAGCTCACAAGGCCACCGTTGTACCTGTGCCCTGCCCGGCACTGACCCAGTCCTCACCGTGCGTCTGCTGCCGATGCAGGACGAGGGGGAGCCCGGAGCAGCCTCGGGCGCTCCGAGAGTTTCCGGGAGGAATCCCTGGGCTGCCCCCAGTGGGACACTGGCCAGCTGCGGAACTGACACACAGCCTCGCGTGTTCCCAGAAGAACAGAATGCCCTGGAGAAGGAGCCCAGCATTAGTGCGACTCCCCCACCCTCAATGTTAGGGTCTCCATGCCTCCCCAGAGCCCATGACGTCTTGTTCTGTTCAGTTATGGTTGCTTGTCATTATTTACGTCACCTCTGACTTCCCTTCTGCCTTGGAGACGGTAGTCTGCTAAACCTGAGTGTCTATTAAGGGTGCTTCCCAGAAAATGTGCTCACGATTTGCCTCGGTGCTCGCGTCATGGGAAATGTGATTCAGATCGTCAGGGCGAGGCTGTGCAGAGGAACAGGCCTCACTGCACTGCTCTAGACACAGGGAGTGAGGCGGGCATTTGTCACAGAGCCAGAAAGGCACGCGCATCTACAGAATTATTCAGCGCGCTGGAGTAGACAGAAGACAGAGACATCATTGGTGCCCTGTCTCTCTCAGGAAGGGTGATTACTCATACTATTATATATACTTACAGCACGCACATGCACACACACACACACACACACACGCCCACTCATAGTAAATGTGCAGCGTGGTAAAGGAATGGAAGTTTGAATCCATAACTTTCTGCCAAGCCGTGGGTCTGCTGCCTTCATCTCCCTCCACGTGGGTCGTGCTCACCACACAGCAGGCAGACACTGATCCCCATCTGTTCTGTCACTGAACTTCGGTACCTGGTACCTGGTACCTGTGCTAAGTTGTTTTGCCTCTTTAGCACTTGCTCAGATGCTGATTAAAAGTCCTCTTCCAAAACAAGCATGCTCTGCACAAATTGTGGTTTTGTTTTGTTTTGTTTTACTGGCCAAAGAATGAATAAACAAAAACTTTTAAAGTCTTCTTTAATCATCATCTTTAGGAGAAAAATTAATTCAGCAAACCATACTATAGATGTGTACCTTTTCTTTCCATCCCATTATTTTTAAAGATTTACCCTAAGGTCCGTTTTATATTCAGATTGAATTTCTAGAAAATATTGATTATGAGCACCTTTAATATCTGCAAGACTGATTTGCTGTTCATTGCCAGCCTGTGGGGAAATATCCACGATGGGTTTTCCTTGGAGAGGGAACTCGGGTGAAGGGCATGGCTTGGGAGGAAGATGAAGAATAATGCAGCTATCGAAGGTACCTTTCCCATGACCACCTGAGGTCATCTTGATCGATTGTTGAAAATTACCAAGACTGTCAAGAATCTCAGCATTAGTATCAGCCAACAGAAGGAACTGGGGGAAAACAGCTCCATTGGGTTATGAGAAGAAATGATTTTTCCTCCTCTTTGCAAGACAGAGGTTTTCCCATTGCAACTGGATTGGACACTTAGAAGAAACACACTTACTATAATTTACTATCTTCCTACTCTCAATCAAATGGCACTGAGAATTACACCAATAAAGGACAATGATTTACCTGAGTAGCACTTGACATATTCAGATACATTTTTTTTCATTTAATGCCATAATCTTAGGAACCAAGCATTTTGCAGTTACAGAATGTGATTTCTTGAGAGATTAAATGATTATTTTTTCAGCATTACACAGCTGGTTATTGATAAAGTTAAAAGCTGATTTCAGGTCTGACTGCAAATCTAACGAATCTCTGAGAGGTCTGATTTCAGAAGTTCTGGATAGTTAAACAGAAAGCTCTAAATTAGTCTCCTTTTCAGTTAAGATTATCAAAATTGCCATAGTTCATACTGTCGCAAAACTCGTGAGAACTAGGAAGTACTCCAGCACTGCTGTTCTGGTAAACGAGGTATTTCAGTTAGAGCAAGCTTGTGACATAATTCGAATACAGATCACATCTCAAATGCCAATTTTCAAATAATTATATACCATAGTCCGTCTAACACTACCACAACACTCAATGTAATTTCGGCTTCCGGTGATTTAGAAAACACTCTGGGTCTCCTCTGGCTTACCACAGCTGCCGGCGTATAAACCAGTACTGCTGCTTGGGCTGTTTGGCAGTAGGTGCCAGCACTTGATGCTGGTGGGAAAGTGCTCAGATGCTGCTGGTTTTGCACTCTCGTCCCTGTGGTACCTGCGTACTCTGCTTAAAATCCAAGCCCTTCACTTGACCTTCAAATACTTGCACGATCGGCTCCTGACAGTCGTGTCATGTCACCCTCCCCCTACACACCGCCTGACTGCATCCCTGGATGAGCAGCCAGGGAGGAGCTAAAGCGGGTGCCAGCTGCCTCCTGAAATGGGTGTTGGGGGCTTTGGAAATTCACCCCTTCCAGGTCTCGGAGGTTGGAGGAGAGGACGCCGATCCGTGATGCAAATGTTCGCCATGCTGAGTCAATACTGAGGGCCTACAGTCAGAGCATCAGTAGAACAACAAACACGGTTTAAACGCTTAGAATGTAGCTAAGAAAACAGTAGTAAGATCATTTAGCAAGAAGACCTGAGCGGCGGCCTAATAGATCTGAGGGCTGAGTGCGTTCATTTTCCAGGAGAATCAACCCGAGGGAAGACTGAGGGGGCGTGGGTGTCCACTGCAGCCAGGTGGGCCTGTGCTGGCAGCCGGAAGAACTTCACGGCAGCGGATGCGGGGCCCATTGGAGTTTATAGCCGAAGGAGGAGGGATGGGATGGAGGACCCGGTGATGGTGGTGATGGTGGTGGTGATTGTAAATCTGCAAACAGGATCTATCCAGACACGTCCCTGAGGCCCTTAAGTCCCTTTAGAACATCAAGCTAAACTGTACCTTTAGTTCTCTTTCCGATCTTTCATTTCTGCATATGTACATTGAGAGCTGCATATGTACATTTGTAGCCCTGGGGTTACACGATTTGCATGGCAGATGGGGCGGGGCCCTGGCCTCTTTCCCTCTCTCTCCCCACCTCTTCCGTGTATTAGTTTAGAACTGAACCAAAATAAGTATGTGGACTTTATGTTCCAGCTTTCTCTTGTAAAATGCTAGAGAATGTGACTCAAAGCATTCAATGGTACATCTAGCAACAGTTTATAGACTTTTACCAAAAAACTTCCTCCTTCCTCCCTGGATGGCGCAGCAAGCCACAGAGCGAACATGAAAAGCATTTCCATTACCATCCAGTTTGCTTCCTCTTGGACCGAAGTTTTCTTTTTTTTTTTTAATTTTTTATTTAAAGAGGGAAAAAAAGAAAAACAGAAAAAAGGGTAAAAATAATACAGAATTTCAAAAAAAAATTAATGCTGAACCCACTTGCTTGCCACCTTGGTAAGCGGCTGTATCCTGGCAAGCTGCAGCAGTCCCAGGGCAAGAACCGGCAGCGTTTCCTGAGATCTGTGCCATGTTGGAACTTGGGGTGCTGAGAAAGAAAGCAGCCCACTCGCTCGCCACCCTGGTAAGCAACTGTAAGCCTACCAGTGCACGGGCTGAAAATCAAACACCCCATCCCCCAGCCCCTGTTAGCAAGTGGGAGCCAGAGATCTGAGCATCTCTTGAAAGGTTGACCATATGCAGAATAGCAAATAAGGGGGATTTCCTTCTACCATCTCTTTGAAGGCAAATATTTTATCACTGTTTTGCTTTGTTCTGATTAATGTTATTGCTCTATTCAGTATTCTGTTTTAATAAGTTCTGTAATGTCCTGTATTTCCTTTGATTTTGCTATACCTGATTGAAAGAACTATTGTGAAGATAACAAGATATACTAGTACCTATTACTGTTATCCCGGTAACCTGCCGTGAAGTTCTGTACCAATTTCACTGCGCTGTCTTAATTGGCTTTGTTCTGTCTTGTTCTGTTGTGTTTTAGTACCTTCAAAATAATAAAAAAAAATTTTTAAAATAAATAAATAAAACAAATATGAAAAGGAAATAACAACAACAACAAAACAGATCAGTAAGGTACTGAGCAAGCTGAAACATGATATAACTAAACAGATAATGGACTTAAAAAGCAAAAGGAGGAAAAGAAACTGCTCTAAAGGATATAACTGTATATATGTTTAAGTGTTTAGGATTGGATAACCATATTACTAAGTTTTTGTTGGATCATTGAACAGAACTGTTTGCAGCCTCACTGTTTGAATGTCCACTTTGTATGCTTTAATTTTGTAACTTGAACAACTATTTCTAAGAGGACAATATGTCATTTATCAACTAGTGATTTCTTACTGTTTATTTTTTTAATTCTGTATTATTTTTACCCTTTTATCTGTTTTGCTTTTTTTCTCTAAAGAATAAAGAAAAAAATTAATGCTAAGAAATCACTAGTTGATAAATTACATATTGTCATCTTAGAAATAGTTGTTCAAGTCACAAAATTAAAGCATAGAAAGTGGATAATCAAACAATGAGAGTGCAAACCATTCTGTTCAATGAGCCAATAAAAACTGAGTAACGCGGTCATCTATCGTACACACTTAAACATATATGCAGCTCTGACCTTTAGAGCACTTTCTTTCCCTTTCTTTTTCATTGGAGTTTTTTTACAAACTGCGATTTGGTGAATTATACCTTAACTGGACTTTTCAGTGCATGTCTGAAATCAGTCCGTGTGAGCAGGGCCCGTGAGCTTCGTTGTTTCCTTGGGCCTGTGTCAGTCTGGGGAGGGCTGGGGGTGGGCGGCAGTAAAGTGAACCAGTGAATGTGGGGAGAGAATGCAGGAGAGAAGGAACAAGGAAGTGGGAACCATTTGGCAGATAGTAGTTCTACTGGGGCAAGTCACACTGATTTCACTAGAATCCGACAGCATTCTCCAAGAAGAGCTGGTGTCTCTGCGCCAGGCCGGAAGCTGGCAATCCCGGGTTCCCGCTAGCACGGTGAGGAGCACACTGGCTTCCTGTAGCCCACACTGGGAAGACAGCCGATTAAAGTTTGCAGTAAACCCTGCACACAGAGTGAAGATTTCCTCAGAGCTGCCCCGGAAAGCACCCACCGTGCTGTGTCTTCCAACCCCGCTCAGCCCTTCTGACATGACATTTCTCAAGACTTGAGTTCTATTTTATTGTGATTGTTGTAACAAGGGAAATTTGAGACTGAAAATGTTCTGATTTTTGGTTTTTGATTTCATAGTTTTACTTCTAAAGAAACAGAGCCACAGAGCTGCTGCGTGCAAGTGCTGGAATCAGGCACTTAGCCTGTCTGACGTACAGTTAAAATAGCTGATTTCCGCTTGTCCCGTAACTACCAACCCTCCAAGAACAGCAAGCGAAATGTGCCTCGAGGGATGGCCAGTCTATTTCAGGTGTGACTCAAGGTCCTGCCAGGCTTTCACAGTTTACAGAAGCTCTGGGATTGTTACTGAGGAAAGCAAGACAGGGAGAAATTAGGCAGCGAAACCCAGGACAGAGTGAAGGTGAGATTTCATCCCAAGTCTCGAAACTCAATGCTGACATTTTTCTCCCAGCTAAGTGTGCTTCCCGTGGTCTCTTGCTGACGTGACAGTTTCCCTCAGCCCATCAGCACATTAGTGCTGTCACAATACACGGCCAAGTCCTTTTGCTTCAAACGGATCCGTGACTGTCTTCCTTAAAATTCTCTCCCATGTCACCGGAAGGCCAAATGGTTCTTTGATAAAAACGTATTTGAGTCCCTTGAAGTTCTTAATTGCCTTTCACAAATGCCCGTTTTAGTGTCTTGCCATGAATTTCCACGTAGCCAATTGGAACACCCAGGCATCGTCCGTAGCAGACTCTTGCAGCCCGTTGCTTTTGGGGGTGGTGTTAACATCTCCAACAGCCTCAACTGTTGACTGGCCCCGCCTTGCGAAAAGGCTTTGTGCTTACCATGCAGAGCGGCCCACGTCTCCTTTGAGCCAGCTGAACACTAATGCAGCGCGCTGGGACCAAAGCACACTCCCACCAACCCTGAGCAATTTATTGTGGTCGAAATACAAATACGCAGAGCTGCAAATAGACACTAATTGAGGCCCACCATGAGCGGGAGCCTGCTAGAGCCTGATCTCAGCTTTCCCTGCTTCCTGGCGCTCACCTGTGTTAGGCAGCTCATAAATCCGAGGCAGTAGTCTATCGTTCAAAATCACAGGAGAGACTGGCCTCCATCTGAACCGGGCTTACACCTTTCTGTAAGCCCTTTGTGTAACAAAGTCTTAAATCGGATCACAGGACTTACATGTAAACTTAGAGAAAACGCTGATGTGCAAAACACCCTAAGGTCAGCTGGCAAATCTAGTGCCCACCACAGCAAACGGACACAGGAGGACGGTCAGTATGCAGCCTTCTGCTCAGGGCAATTAAACATGCCTGTTTTTTATTACTGAAACCAAATGTTTGGCCTGAGTTCATGAAGAAAATAAGTAATTCCATTACACACGATTCACCTTTGAGTAACCCTCTCCGCTGATGAAGACGCAAGCTGCAAACTCACATTTATTGGAGAAATAATCCATTTAGCAAGCCTCTACCAGCTCCCTGTATGCTCACCGGGAAGCACGTAGAGATTTCAACATGCAAAATGCAGTGTTGGTGTTTAAGACATGTACAGCCTGGTTTGCCAAAAAAAAAAGGTTTCTACTTAAAAAACACATCTCCCCACTTTGAGTTTTGAATAAAAGGGGGAAATGAGTCGTGATGATAAATGATTAACTCTCCCCAAGTCAGCAAGGACCCTGGGCCCTCGGTCCAACGGGGTCTCCGGGATGTGCTGTAAAGGTAAGGAACGAAGACCCGCTCCTGCCCGGGGGCTTATGATCAATACGGTAACGGCCCCCGCCCCGGGCCCGCAGTGCTGCGCTGGGCCGGGTAAGGAGGAGCCCCGCAGATTCCTCAGCATCACAAGCTCTCATGACGGGGCTTCCAGTGTCTGCCTGACAAGCACCAGCCTCAGCTGCCTCTCAGCCCGGTGCCAGCCCAGCCCCAGGCCGCCTCTCCTTCCCTGGAAGAGCTGGGCAGCGCTGGAATGCAGATGGGCACTTCAGAAAAGGGCATTGAGGATGTGGCCACTGGCCACTGGGCACCGCCCCGGGCAGTGACTCGCACTCGGGGTCTCTCTGCCAGAGGCTTCCTGGCTTCCGACCCAGGTCCTGCTGTTTTTTTCCTGCGTTTTTCAGACTTTGGAAGAGGAGCCGAGTCTCTCTGAGCCAGTTTCCTGATCCGTGGAGCGGGCTCTGTCAGACCTTCTGGGGTCACTGAATGGATGGGTACAGGGCCGGGCACAGATGAGTACTTACTGATCAGGAGCTGCCTTCACCCCCGTGTCCGTGCTTACGAGGAGGGAAAGCCCGAGTGTCCACCGAGCCTCGGGTCCAGCCCGGAGATGAATCTTACTGTGCCTCCCCGACCGTCCACAGGTGGTCCAGCTGGGATCTGAATCCAGATCTTTCAGTTCCAAAGAAGGGCCAGGCACGGTGGCTCACACCTGTCACCCTAGCACACTGGGAGGCTGAGGCGGGAGGATCACAAGTTGGAGGCCAGTCTGGGCAGTTTTCCCAGTGTGGTGAGAACTGTGTCAAAACATGAAAAAGAACTGGAGATGTGACTCAGTGTGAGAACCCTAGGTCGAGCCTCCTCTGAAAAAAAGAGCAGGGTGGGGGCATTCCCGGGCCTCCTGGGCCCTGTCCCTGGGAGACAGTGGGCAGGCTGCCCCCCCCATCCGCTCTCCAGCTCTCCTGCTGACCCTCAATGGCCGCTGCTGCTGCCTCCTAGAGTTCCTCCTCCCCCTCCAGGGCGCTGGCCCCTTGAGGACCCGGCCCTGAGCCTAGTTGCGGCCTCCTCAGGCTCTGCTAAAACTCGGGGGGGGGGAGCAGGCACACCCCAGGATCGTGACCCCCAAGGCAGTAGGGCAGTGAGTGTAGCAGGGTGGGAGGGGGCGCTGTCACAACCTCACAGTCCTCAGGCAGCAGCTGCCCCACCCCACCCCACCCTAGTGCTGGCCCTGGCTGCCCCCTCTTCCCCTCCCAGCCCCAGCTGCACACATCTGGCCCCAGCCCAGCCTCTGCAAGTAGCTCACGCTGAGAACCAGTTGCTGCCCAGGTGCAGGGAAGCCAGCGACCCCGCCTCCTCTAACCAGATGGAATGGGGGGGGAGCTCAGGACAGGGGTGAGGGGGCTCAGCTCTGGGGGGCTCCCCGGCCCTGCCCATCTGAGGGGGGAAAAGTCAGGTTTGAGTTCAGATAAAATAAAAGATACAAAACAACCACTTCCCCACCCCTCGAAAAATCCTAAATTCTTTTGAGTATCGCATTTCCATGTTTTACCTAAAATTAGTATGTGGAAGAGAGTCCAGATTTTCATTCTCAGAAATGCCCTCTAAACACTTCTAATTTCAGTGTAATATTTAAAGGCAGCCCAGATTCGCAGTTTCGTTTACTTACTGAATCACTGTGTGGTGCTCCTCACGGGAAAAGAAGGTGGACAGAGGTCATTTCTCTACTGCTCTACTGCCCTGCACCTAAGAGTCTGTAAACTCTTAAAGCCAAGAAGCTCTAAGATGTTTTATGCTGTTGGGTTCTTAAAATTAGGTTGGGGAATCTTCAGAGAGAAACATCGCTAAGTATAATAGTGTCTCAAGTTGAAAAAATACTAAGTAAAAAAAAAAAATAAGTTTTTTCACCTACAAACCATCATAAGACATGCATTCACATCACCACCCAAGTTGCAAATACCACATTCATAACTAAGGCTAAAACTCTTACGAAAACAACACAGGACTTCAAACCACGATAATAGGAAGTTAGCAGTAGCTGCCGTCTTCCCTTTGTAGATGTTTCCTCCCTTTTCACTTTGACAATATCTCTTGTACCTTTTGGTCCTGCTTTGTTTGATTTTATAACGTCTGAATGAGGGTATGGGCAGCTCTTGTGAAGATAACAAGCGGCATTATGGTAGTCATTGTTGATTTCCAGTTATCTTCTTTTGAAGTCTTGTCTTGCTTTCATGTTTTGTTTTGGTTGGCTTTATTGTTTCATTTTGTTTGGTTTTATTCTCTTTAAAATTAAAAAAAGTTTAAAAAAATTTTTTAAACAGTATTTATCTTTTCTACACATGATGCATGTTTACTTTTTTTCTCCACTTCATTTTTTAAGTGGAGGTTTTACACACTAACAAACCCTTTTAGTAAACTCTGAGGAAGGGTCTGATTTGCACTTTGCAAAGAGGACTGTGAAATAATGAATCAATGATTTTAGAAAATGTTCCACCCGTGCACCGCTGAGGGGAGGGTAGATAAACAGCGACCTCTTGGGTTCGGAGCTGCTGGCTTGGTGGACGTTACCATCTAACAGGGAGTCATGTATGTATCAGTCACTTTGCATCTCTTGGACAAAATGCCCACACCTGCAATTTAAAGGAGGAGAATTTCACTTGGGCTCCCAGTTTCCAGGGGTTTAGTGCATGGTTAGCTGGCAGAAATGGCATTTACAGCATGGCAGAGGAATGCGGTCTACTGTATGGTGTCCCAGAGGCAGAGAGAGAGGGAGGGGCTGAGGACAACAGTGCCCCGTCCAGCCACGTCCTTCCCAGGGACTGATCTCCTAGCAGAGCGTTAAGCTACTAAAACCCCATGACCTGGTCATCTTCCACGCTCATGAAGACCTTGGGGGCACATTTTAGATCTAAACCATAATAATCCAGTGGTGCGATTTGATGAGAAATGATCAAAGGAGCAAGCAGGATAAAGGAAACTTACGAGAAGCTTTTTGTCCACATTTGGTACTTGAGAAAGAAAAGTTTGATGTTACTTTGCAAGTCCTCGTGGAATTACTTGTCATGGTGATCACTAAGAACAGATCTGTGACTGTTTAGATCCTGATTTCTTTACTAAATATTTGGCAACTTTGACAACCAATGGAACAGTCACACAGGCCACCAACTGTAAATCAAGTTGCGCTTCTTTCATTTCTTCCCCACCCATTCCCATTTCCTTCCTCTGATCACAGAAGAATCTAACACGTAGCCTCAACTATTGCGTGTTTCTTCATTGTGTTAAAATCTACATACCCCAGACTTTTCCATTCTGGCTATTTTAGAGTATAAAACTCTGTGGCATTCAGCGTGTTTTAACTCTTGGAAAAGCATCACTTATCTAGGTCCAGAAGTTTCCGTCACCCAAAAATGAAGCCCCGTATCAACAGTGTGGTCTTCCCCAATTCCCACTCAGCCCAGTCTCTGTCAACTTCTAACCTGCTTTCTGCAGCAGTGGGTGTACCATTGCTGATATTCCCAACCAATGAAATCACACAGTACGGGGCTGCCTCCGATTGGCTGCTTTCATTGAGTATGATGTTTTTAAAGCACGGTCATAATGCAGCGTGTATCAGTACTTGGCTCCTTTTAATGGCTGAATAGCATTCTATTATATGGATGTGGTACATGTTTGTCTGTTGATGGAAAGTCGTTTTATTTAAGGGGAATTCTATTTACAGAATAATAATAGGTGACCATGCATACCTTTACAGCTTTGATTGCATATGTAAGTGTACATGTAACATAAAGACTTTCGCAAAACTTTGGTGTCTCTGCAGAAGCCTGACAAAGCACATGAGATAGTGCTGGACCTCACCTATAGAGTCAGCATTTTCCTGGTCCTATGGAAAAGGAAGCCATAGACAAGCCTAGGACAGAGCCGTGACCAGGCCCAGCTTCTGGGGCCAAAGTGCAGAAAGGGGACTGTCCAGTTTCTTGCTGGAGGTGCTACAAATGAGAAAACCTGACCTGAGCTTATTACTTGAGGAAAAAACACTGCCTGCTTTTCCAAAGGGCATGTAAGAGATTCCAAAGAGACACCAAATTTTTAAAAAGGCAACATAGGCAACCAGTACCTGGCCACTGGTCGGACGGCAGGGCAGGAGCCCGAAGTGACACAACGACAGAACTTATTCTGGTCCTGTGTTTTCATCGTGGCCAACACCAGTTCTAAATGTATTGCTTTGTGTGTTTCATAGCATCATTCCCAACACTACCTCAATGGAGACCAGCTTTCCAACCTCCTAAAAAATAAGTCGATTTGAAATTTTTCTCAGTATCATTCTTTGTAGACTTGCCTGGTTCTCGCCATTAAGGCGACAGGAAACAGGAAGATCCTCCAGGAGTGAGCGGAGGACCGAGGATGGAGAGCTGCAGGGAGGGAGAGAGAGGAAGGGAAAGGCATTGATGTATTGTGCCCAGGTACCGGCTCGCCGTGAGGAATGTGATCATTATGTCCGGGACTATCAGCAATAAATTGTTTCTTAAATGCCAAGGAAGCTGAGGGTATCTGAGTTAATGGAGTGGGGCCAGAAATGGAATCCAGTGTGGTAGAGGCGACCACGGGCTGGTTCCACCCGATCAGGTCCTCGTCTGCCCCTGGGACTCACTCTCCCCCTGGATCAACAAACATCACGTCCTAAATGTCCCTCTCTCTTGATGTCAGCAAGGAAAAGCCACAGCATTTCTCAGAATTGCAGGTTAGCTGTGCTACTAGAGTCTCCAGTTCACTGAAGAGGAAGGTTTGTGCCAGTGGTGATTAGAGAATTCTTAGGCCCGTGTTTGTACGCTGAGTAACGACTTTGAAGACGACGCTATGCAGTGTACTAACTGTCATTCTCTTATTATTTTGTTATGAAATTCTGTTTTACCTGTTTTCCATAAAATAAAATTTAAAAAAAAAAAAAGAATGCTTCGTTTTTGCCCTCCCGTTCTTGGTAAAGAGCAGTTGACCAAGGTCCAGGCCCCACCCCGGAAACAATTTTACTGTAGAAATGAACTTTAAAATCCTTGTAGCGTTTTGGAGTAAAAAGTGGAGCAATCACTGGGCAGAGTGGTTTGTCCTCTCTTTGTGAAACAGGTCCTCGGACGTGGTGTCCGAAGCACACTATTCCTGTCACATCCTTGACTGGCATTTCTCCCACTTGAATATTTTTTATAAACTCAAAAGCCAGGATCCTCTCCATTAATTTTTAGAATAGCTGCTGTGATCCTTTCTCCGTGGAGCTTCTAACAGTTCTGATGAGATGTGAAAGACTTTTTTACACTTTGTGTCCATAATCTTTCAGTGCTGTCTCCAGATTTTCATAAACTCCTCTAATCTTCCCACTTTTCACGGTGGAGAACTGTTTTCATGCTTTCTCTTATTCAACAACTTGATTCATTTTTTTCCTGGAATTTTATACTTTCGTTGCATCCTTATTTATCTTCCACGTTGAAGTGTGTTCTGCGTAATGGGAACATCACTCCCTGTGAGAGCAAATTTACGGAGTGGCATAGATAGCACCGTTCCGTGTGAATGTGGGCAAACTCTTTCATCTCTTACGCTGGCTAATTTGCAGACTGAAAGAAACACGGAGACCATGTGACTTGTATTAAGCGAAGCAATTAGAAACGATGCTAGGAATGGACTCTGTGTCCCTAGTTCCTGGTCCAGAGCACTTCTTGCTGGGAAATGGACAGCACGTGACATTCATGACCTAGTTCATACTGGCTGTTGTCCAGATATCATGGTCAAAAACAGGATAGGGCTTATGGAAAACTACTGGTGCCTGATCTGCTATTGACTTGATATAATAATGGAATTTGTGTGTCTTTTCTGGTCTGTTTGGCAGAGGGTGCTGTCTGCGATAGGCTGAGGTACAGGAAATGAAGGACTTGAGACATGGTAATAACATTTACTTTCTGGTCTTGAAATCACCAGTGGTAATTCATGAATATAACATTACGAACCCAAAGTTAAATGGCAAACGTAGAGAAGCTGAGAAAGAGATTGAAGCCCAAGGGACAATGTCGATTGCATAACTATGATATTTGTTCCTATAAGGAAACAAGACAGTTCGAGATGATAAAGAAGAACCAAGAAAAACAAAATTAGGAATGATAAGAAGATGTTCTTAAGTATTATGGGCAGATAGTTTTAAATGTCAGTAAGTTTTCCTATAACTCATCATGGGAAGAGTAATAGAGAATTATGTGGGAAGAGAATTTTTAAAAAAACAAAACATTGACATTTTAAAGACCTAAACATCTGAAATAGAGTGACTGCTAAAATGCCAAATTAGGTGCACAGAGACATCTGGGAGAGTGTATTTGAGTCAGATCCTAACAGGCAGATAATGAGTGACTCAGCTCAGCCCAGTGGTCTGCACTGACTCACGCTTTGGAAAAAGGTGTCATCAAATCACTGATTTTTCTCCATGCGTTTCCCTTTGTTCCACTTGGCAGTGCCAAACAAATTCTCAAACATCAGTGCCTTTTTCTAGCTCCACTTCCCAGGACAATGTGCCGAAGCACCCCGCACCGAGCCCAGGGTTTTGACAGTGATAGGTGCTGGGTAAATTTAAACACTTGCTATGGAGAAACCCGAGCCCCAGGCGGCCCCATGGAATGTGCGGGAGGTGGGGATCCCAGGCAGGGGTGACAGGAGATGGAGAGAAGGCCCATGGCTGAGCTCGGGTTATGAGGGCCCTTCTTACCCCACTGCTACCTGAACAGTTCAGTATTTTCTGATTCCTGTACAAGATGTCGGTGACGTCCAGCTAAGAAGGCATCCGTGTTCGTTCTGGAGAGAGTCCCAGCCCATTCAGGGACCTGGCATAGTAAACAGCGAGGGGTAGCATTTGGTATATTACAACACGGATGAAGCAACATTCGGGAACACCCAGAATAGTCAGCATCTTGCCCGAGGGTGCAGAGGCCCTCCCAGAGGACGCCGCCTCTTCAGGGATGAGTGGAAATGCTAAATGTTGATAAAACAGACGAAGCATTTCGGCCAGGGGCAAGGACCACACGAGGAGTAGCGGTGCTCCTGATGCCAGGGAATGGTCGATGATCCAGCCCAGCCGTGGCGCTGAAGGAGCGCAAGGAGGCGAGGCGGGAATTGGGGGCGCAGAGCTGGGTCAGCTCGGGGTACCTCTGCTGGCATGCGCGCCCCACGTGATCTGTCGTGGTATTACCCAGTCTCGAGACTGTCCAGCCTGGAAATGGCTGTTCTGACTCTGTGATTCACTCCCTCGGCAGAGCCTCAATTCGGGGGGGTTGTCTAAAAAGCTTGCCGCCTTCTCCATCGCCGTCTCCTTACGGGACCTGTGGTGCTGGGTGCTCCCAGCACCAAGTCCTTGCTAAACATCTGAAAAGTTGTCAGTAAGCCATGCTCACAGGTGTACGAATCCGCAGACACGCAGCTGACGGAGCTGCCGCTGCTTGTGAGCGCGTGTTTCACGGCTGTGCCGCAGATTTCTAACTATGCCCCCGTGGGCCACGGAGCGATTTCTTTGACCCTTTGCTGTTTTCCCACAGGATTGAAAAAACGTACAAGGAAGGCGTTTGGAATACGGAAGAAAGAGAAGGACACTGACTCTACGTACGTACCCTGCCTCCCCCAACAGCTACTTCCTGAGAGATGTTGCTGTCACTGTTACCCAAGGTTTCCTTGGATGTCAAGTGCTTCCTGTGTTCACCTCGCTTCTGGGGAGCTGTAGTTGCTCTGCATAAATTCTCTTCGCCTGTCCTAAAAGGTGCAGGCCGTCTTCACGGTCAGACTCTCGGGATGTGCTATCTTTTTCACTACCTGATATCCGTGCTTTCCAGCAGTCTTAGGAGGCAGAAAGTGTGACCGGTACTTTAGGGCAGAGGACCTCAGACGTTCATTTCCCATTCTTAGCATTGCTCCTGGGGCTTTGAACCGAGAAAACAGCAGAACAGCTGTTTAGAAACAGAGGTCTGCTAGGTAATGTCCATAGCTCTTTCTCCAGACGTCAAGATTTTGGGGCGGTGGGGGAAGACATAAGATTTTGTCCAAAGAGAATCGTAAGTCACCCAGCAGGGTCTGCAGCCAGGAGGGGCTCACTGGCCACAGACCAATGCCTAAAGGGGGCTTTTGTGGTCTTAACTGATCTCGAGCAATTGCCCGAGGACACCTGTAGGCCCTCAGAAAGGTCCATAGCATGACAGCTTCATTATAATCCATTCTACGTATTGGATCATGTTGAATTCTCCTTCAGAAATATGTGGCCTGGAGCCCAGCACAGTGGCACAATGCCTGTAATCCCAGCACTTGGGAGGCTGAGGCAGGAGGATCACTGCAAGTTTGAGGCCAGCCTGGACTACATAGTGAGCTCAAGGCCAGCCTGCACTGCATAGGGAGACCCTATCTCAAAAAGAGGAAAAGGAATTGGCCTGACAATTCTGAGCCATACAGGTAGGTACACAAAGTCAGCCAGCCAGGAACTCAGGATTCTAGTTCAAAACCAGTAATAAGGAGATGAACACTGACCAGCTACGGCTGGTGATGACCATGCAGGCCTGGGATGGTCCACAGTGCATCAGAATGGAGACCACTGAACCCCTCATCTGGTAGAATTCCTGAAAGTCATAAAGCTGTGTAGGCACAGGACTCTCGCTTCCCATTCTGTGCATTTTTATGATGCAGAAATCTGATACCGAGGTACTCAGCATCGCCTTGCGTGCCTGTCCCCTGTGACCTCACTGGACAAAACACTGTACACTATACATTAAACTCTCTTCCATACAAGCAGAGGACAGCGCACACTTGAAATGTCCCCTGTGGTCCTCTGCGTTTAGTTCACGCTCAGTCCATGGCCCCTGCTGCTATTAGCACTGGCCCGAGTTGACAGTCACGTGTCCCTGTGAGCAAAGGAGATGGAATTTCATGGGAATCAGAAGGCGAGGAGGCTCCGCTTGGCAGGGCCACCTATGATGCTTTGTGGCAGCGGGAGCCTCAATCCTGGTTTTCAAGAACTTCAAGAAAGATGTGGGTTTCCTGCACAGGGACCCACAAGAGCACAGGCACAGGGAGGTGGGAAAGTCGAGGAGGAGCTGGGAGGAGCCATGGGGTGCAGGGTGACCCCCAGTGACACGGGGGGTGAGGTGGAAAGGAGGGGACATGAGGGCCAGGCGGTGGTCACCTCGACACCCTGGAAGTTTTTCAGCCACAGAATGCAATGAGCTGGGGAGATGAGAGCTTTGTATTTCATCTGGACACAGGGTGCTGGAAGTCTCTTTTTATTACATTTGTTTGTGCTTGTTTTTCCTAAACAATGGAGTTAGAAGCAGATTTCCACAACCTGCACCACTCCTTAGTAAACATGACATTTTGAATGCATTAA
This sequence comes from Dolichotis patagonum, assembly GCA_004027295.1. Taxonomy (NCBI): domain Eukaryota; kingdom Metazoa; phylum Chordata; class Mammalia; order Rodentia; family Caviidae; genus Dolichotis; species Dolichotis patagonum. The sequence continues at coordinate 27,994 of PVJX010001862.1, forward strand.
CCCAGAAGAGCTGATGTTCCCTGGCTGGTGTTGGGACACCTGGGCTCCTGTCCCGCCTCTCACCGTAGCGGCGTGGTCTTAGAAACGGTCGCAGTTTCCTCATCCATTAGCTGGAATCTCCTTTCCCTAAAGGGGCAGGCACTGTACCAGTCAGTCTGCCAGCAGCATTTATCGACACCAGCAGCAAACCACATGTGGCCTGGAACTCTGTCCTTTGCCCCTCAGCACATCCTAGCAGAAGCCAATCCATCGTGCCGGGAGACACTAGAGGTTTCTGAGGTGTTAAAAAGTCAAATAACCTCTTTCTAAAGAAAAAAAAGAAAGGCATAGTGTGGTGACCCTCACCTGGAATTCCAACCCTTGGGAGGCTGAGACAGGAGGACTGCTGTAAGTTCAAAGCCAGCCTGGATTACATAGCAAGATCTTGCCTCAAAATACAAATAAACAAACAGTAGGAAAAAAGGAGGTGAGCCTCCTCAGAGCAGGCTGAGCTATTGACATGTGGCCAAAGCACTGGTTCTGTGTCACTATTTCTAAAGCAATGAAAATAAAAAAGTTTTCCGCATGGCTTTGGGTAGATGCCCAGTTTCGCTGTCTGGCCCTCTTAGGAAACATACGCTTGCAGAATCCCGAGTTCCTCTCCTCAGCCTTTTACCTCTCAGTGCCCAGATCACTTACGTGACAGCAAATTAGCTATACTCTGCTTCCCCTCGCAGCGGGGGTCAAAGGACAGACTGCTCTGCAGGAGCCTCTGTTTTTCATGAACCCCTGCGCTCTAACTGGGTCCCACAGCATTTTTGGAAAAGGCTCCACAGTCGCAAAGGGGTCAGTAAGCTGCTCTGGCCAGCTGCTGGCCCTCTCCTTCCGTTAATGCCCATGGGAGTCTGCGCCATTGAGAACTGGTTGATGGAAACTGTTTTCAAGGGCTGTTGCCCATGGCTGAGGGTTGCTAAGCAACCTTCTGGGGTAGCAGCACCCCTTCCCATGATTGAGCCTCCCCAGATAGAATGATAGAAAGGGGAAGGGCCAGAGCTTCCTGATCTGATCAGCATCACCGCGGCTGACGGTGAGGGAATGGGAGAGAGCCGGGCAGCGTGGCAGTGCCTGGGGACATAGTTTGTCACGCTGATATCCTTCCTAATCCTCGCAGTCATTCGATAAGCCCCGTAGCAATATCTCAGCTGCAGAGATGAGAACTCAGGGCCAGAGAAGTTCAATACTTGCTGAAGGCCATGCAGAGAATAGGATTTGGAGCCAGCACCCTTGTTCGCAGATGAATGTCTCTGCCTTTATCCCCACACACCCGGGTCCTGTCCCGGCTCTGCCTTTCTCTCCCTCCCACCACCCTCTCTGTCTCCTGCTGTAGCCCCTCCTCCTCCCCTCCCACCCTAGGAAGCAGTTAGGAATTGCCTTACCTGGACCACCTCCTGCAGGACAGTTCCAACCCTACCAAACTCCTAGAGGTGTCCCAGGCACTCCAAGCACTGACGGAAATTGTCTTCCCAACAATACAGCTCTCTCTCCAAGCATAAGTCTGGTTCTTGGTGACAGCATCATATTTCTAAGGTCCTCACAGAGAGAATTAAAACTGGGAGTTTCCCACTGACCATGGCGACCTGTCTAGCTCCCCAGAGTAACACTGAAAATCCCCACCAAGTGTGAAGAGATCACAGAATGGAAAAGAAATTATAGTCAACTCCACTTCTGATCACTAAGCATATGTCAGAAAGCACCGTGAGCTCAGTTATCCTGCTTAACCCGGCCTGCAGGGGCTGGGGACCGTGTCCAAGGCCTCAGAACCATGCAGCGCTGAAGGCTGGACCTCCAGTCTCATCTTCCTCAGGAGACGCTGACCCCAGCTGCTGCCCTTAGTGTCATCATAGCCCAGTGACCTCGGGCTCCCCTCCCGCCACCACATCATCTGAGGGCATCGCTTAGCAAATATCACTCTCTGTTTTCTGTTCTTCTACAACTGAAGGAGACATAAATGTAACAATACAGAAGAAGGTTCAGCATCTTAAAAAACCACCAGGGAAGTGTGTAATTGTAAGAGAAAATTCAGGACCGCTCCTAGAGCAGGGGAATAAGAAAGAAGAAATCCGTTTATCCTGCCTTGTGGTGGTGTAGAATGAAGCCTGCTAGACGGGCCAGACTATGAAATATCCTACAGCAGTTTTAACTCAGGTTTCCTCAGCCAGACTCGCTGGGCGGGGACGTGGGGAGGGCTGCAAGGTGGTGGTTGATGGCTCTTACTGTGATAGTTTAATCAGCGAAGCAAGAATGACCGATCTTCACAAATGCCATCCATTTCTTTCTATTACAGAGGTTCCCCCGACCGAGACGGAATTGTAAGTATCTGCATAACCGTTCTAGCGGGTTTGCCTCTAATCTATGCTGTTTCCATTGCTTAAAGCCCCATTACTTTTTCTTTTCTTTATTTCTTTTTTTTCCCCCTCCTGTAGAGGAAAAAACCCCAGTAGCTTGGATAGCTTTTCAGACTGTAATTGCATGGGACAAAATGCAGTGCGGTGAAGCAGGCCTCCGTCACTGTTCTCCTGCAGCCCTGCCTGGCAGCAGGAGGAAACGGCATGGAGAGGATGGGTCGAAAGCCAGGCAGTGCGCGCAGGGCCCGCTGCCGTCTCTGCTACTCCGTCTCCCCTCTGAGGATGTAAAAGCTCGTTATGTGAGAGTGTTGTTCCTCCAACCACGGCCTCAGAGCCCTAAAGCAGCCTGGAGCCAGTAAAATTGGAAGGGCTTTTCCCCCCCAAGTCAGCTGGGCTGCAGAGACATTTTCTATATTAAATTCAAAACTAGGGAATGGCCTTCAAAACCATTTAGGCCTGAATTGACAGCCCGAAGGAGGGAGATCTCTCCGCCCGGCTTGGCTGTCCCAGGCGCTGACTCCTCACTGGCTGCCAGGTCGCCTGCCATCTGATGACGCCGTGGTACACAGGCTGAGGGGGCTCTGCCCCCCACTCCTGAAACAACTCCCTTCCCACCCGAGTCAGCGCCCCTTCACAGGGTTTAAAAGAGCAGCATTATTGGAGGAAAGGAGATGGAGTCCTATTTATTAGGCCCTCTGGGCCGGAGTGGGAGCTAAAACCTGGCGAGTAAAAGATATATTTTCCCCCCAAAATCACCTTTTATCATATTAGTGCTAAATCGGGGGGGCTGGTGGAAGTTACAGCAGGAGCTCCCCCCATCACACTCCGGTCAAGGGTCCCAGGCGGGAGTGCCTGGGGGCCCTGCGGTTCTCCCCAGGAAATGTGACAGGAATAGACGAAATTGACCGGCCGTTGGGTACCACTATAATCAAGGCTCTATTCAGCAGGGGAAAAAAAAGGCCCAGAAGACCCAGCTCCTCCTCAGCTCTTGCTTCTGGCTCAGAGCCCTCTCCTTAACTCTGTCTCAGGTACTCTCTGCCCCCGTGTCTGCTCTCTGCTGCCGGCGCCCTGTCCCCCTGTCCCCTCGTCCCCAGCTCCAGTGCCGCAAGGGCCCACGAGCGCCTCTGTCCCCTCCTGGCCACTCCGGGACTGGTCACGGTCTCGCTTCTCTCACTCTGCTCCTCTCCACCCACCCCTTTCCGCTCCCTCCACCCCACACCCCACCACTGCGTGTTGTCTCTGAGGCCCCATCGCCACCTCTGTCTCCTGCTTTTTGGGGGGTGCCCCCTTTAAACCTCTGGCAGAACACGCAGCTTAACATCCTATGTGACAGCTGGCGGGGACAGTCATCAGGAGCGTTCCAGGGAGGCGTCCTCCTGAGGTGGCCTTCCCGACAGCACCGCCAGCCTTCCGGAGTTGTTTGCTGGCCGTTACATGGGCTTGGCTCCTTCATTAGAAAGGCCATCAGTGCCGCTGGGCCTGGTTAGCGAGAAGGAGGCTGTAATTCCGGTTTCTCGGGAAGGAAGGCAGCATGGTCCTGACAGCTCATTCCAAAGCGTTGCATCTTCTCAGAAAGAGAGTAGACGGCTGTGTGGGCAGCTAGAAATGAGCACTCAGCTTGAAAGTTCTGCTTTACTCCCCAAAACTCGGTCAGCACAGCTCGAAACCCAGCACCGTCTTAGCTGACCGAGTGTCCGGTTGCGTTCGGTCCTTAGAGATCACAGCCTGGTTCTGTCTCGGACTCACGCTGATGCCCTGGAGGTCCGCTGTCTGCTGGCTTGGTCCGCTTTGGCACGGCCCAGCTGACCGGAGGGATGGCAGGGTGGAGGTCTGAATCGGCTGCTGGTTCCACAACGTGCATGCAGTGCTGGTGCCCGTGGTCTGGGTGACCACACAGTGGCCCGCAAGCTCTCGGCGGGCGGCTGACTTCGGCTCACTTTCTCAGCATCCGTGCAGCCCTTCTCGGGGTTTTGCTTTCCATCGCGGGACGCTTCCTGGCAGGGCTGCGGGTGTGCAGGGGCCCCGGTCCTGCTGGCTACCGCTGACTACCCACGGCGGGCAGAGCTGTCCGCCTCGATGTCAGGACTCCAGAGTGCTGGGTGTGACCCACATTGTAACCGGGGGCGAGCTCTGGTTTGCCCAGCGTGCACTGGAACTTTCTCCCGGGCTGTTCTGATTTCCTTCCGAAAAGGGACAGAAACCTGGGCGTTACGGCTCTCGCTGCGAGGGGCTCTGGCCTGCAGGGAAGACACAGACTCGGGACCATTGGCAGGGTGTGCTCGAGGATCAGTGACCCCCCCAGAAGGGCTTCGATCGGGAAAGCAATGCGGAACTAAACTGCTCACACCTAGATCAGGGACGCAGTCGTTTCCACCCGGTCTCTGCTTGTTGTCTTGGTGTTTGTTCTCTACTTGTAAATGAAACGCTGGCTGAGTGAGGACTAGATCCACACGGTCCCGTGCCTGGGCGCGTCTCCCTCCTTCCCCCTCCCTCCCTGGCCTGCTGAATAGAGCCTCATTATGGGCCCCAAAACCCTCCTTGCAGGAGGAATCCTGCCGAAGATCGGTAGGCCGTGTAATTTGGCCTAGAAATGGTTTCTCCTGTGGTATGTTTGCTGACGCCATGTGATTCTTTATATGTGTCTTGAAGAACAAACAGATCCTTTAACAACTTTTTTCTACATGAAAACAATCAATTGCAGCAGCCCAGTCCACATGAGCCTCCGTACACTTACAAAGCAGAGTGCGTGCGTGAAGGAGCAAAAAAAGCTTCGGTAAGGAAACAGATTTTAGTTTAAAATTTCCAAGGGGTTGTAGAAACGGTGAGCAGAATCCCAGTTTGAGATTTGGGAAACGCTGCACCTTCTCCTCACCCTCCTTCCCAGAGGAGACTTTCTTAGCAGTTTCCAAACGTCTTCAATACCCAGGGCTGATTTCTCAATCAGTCATTAATGTCTAGGTACTGACATCCGAATAGTCTTTTAAAGAATGATCAGGCACTTAAAAAAAAATAGAAGAACTTTTGTTTCATTTGTCTTGGATAAAAAAAACCAGATTCAAATTGTGAGGAGAATCTGCTTTCTAGAGAAGGTGAGAAGAATGCTATCATGTAAACATTGCCATGAAAATCGAGTAGCGTCCTTTGCCAGGATAAGCTGTCTATCAGGCATCTCGAGAACAGGCCAGGACCTTGCTCCGTGGAAACTGTGTTCTTGACCAAAGGGTAGGGACCCAGAGCTGCCGCGCCTGGGCCCGGCCGTGCTGTGAGTACGGCACGTTCCCCAGTGTGGGAGCCATCGTGACTGTTTAGTTAAGATGCAGCCCTGGCCACACTTACACCACCTTTTAAAGACTCCTCCGCCTCTCATCCCCATGGCTACCATATTGGGGAGCCATCACCAGGCCCCTCCATCTTCTCAGTTCCACTGCACTGGGCTGCTCTGCAGTGTCGCTGACAAAGCGATTCCAGTCTACTTTGACCAAGATACCAGGTGGGCAATGCATCGGGCTCTGTGCCACTGCCCAGCCTCGGGCCACTACGAAGCTGTGAACTGACCTCAGAACAGAGCAGCCCTCCCAGTGGAAACTGAGAACGTGGATGAGTGTGGGGCCCAGCAGAGTCGTTACTGTATTTGTCGGCTTAGCTCTCATATTATCTGAGGATAGAAAACAAGAATAACGAAAAAAAAAATCCGTTAAAAAGAGTAACATTCCCCATGAGCCCCAGTTGTCTCCAATAGCAGGGGCATAACAGCTCCTTACGCTGGGCGTATAATTTTAGGAAATATGGGAAGAGCAGAGGTAAAAGAATGCACTACTCCATTTCCAAGAGAAAAATCCAGGCTTCACAGTCGGTGAACGGCTCCGTAGCTTTCCTGGTGGGGCCTGGTTGTTCAGGGAGGCACCCAACCCCCCACCCCAGGGTTCTGCCCACCTTCAAAGGTTTTACCTTCAGTGCTATCGCAGCTGGAGGATGGACCTTGCTCAGTGTTTGAACAAAACCGTGTTTTTCCTCGGGGTTTAACAAGAACAATTCCACAGGTTCGGCCTCGCTTAACAGTTCCCCTTTGTGAAACCAAAATGTTTGTAAGAGCACAACTCACATGAAGGGCCAAGCTGCCAGTGTCTCTGATAAAACCGTGTGTGCGCGTATGTGTGTGTGTGTGTGTGCGCGTGTGTGTGTGTGTTGACCATCTGCTAAAAACAATGTATTGTTATGACTTGTTGTTTGTGTTTAGTATTTGTTTTTAAAATGTTTCTCTCTCAAAAGAAAAATTTTCATGGGGTTTGCCTTTCCTTTCTCTCAACATTCTGTTGGTTTCCATAGAAATGGAAATTTCCACTCAGCCCAAATACAGAAATTCAGGACTTTCTTTATATATAATACTAGGTATCTATTTAAAGTTGTATGTCTATTCACTTACATACACATGGACACGCACATATACAGTTTCCTCAGCTGAACACCCAGATTGCCTTGTTTGTGAAGGGCTTTAGTTGTAGAGATGATATTGTCACGGACACAAGCTGTCAAACTTTGACATTTTTGAACTCAGCACTTGAGTTTTTAGATGGTAGCGCTTCACATTATGGAATTATTTGAAAGTGAAAAGCACATTGATAGCAGTATTGTGCTGATCACAAAATTTCTGAATTTACTCCTCTGGAATCAACTTAATTTACTTGATTCCTGATTATTATAAATTAAATTTCATATTGAACTTTATTACACATGCTTTCTAAGAAGGAGTCCGGGCGTTCTGCAATGAAATCATCTACGAAAAGGACAATAAGATAGGAATTTAGGAAGAAAACAAATATGACAAAAGTAGGAAGCACACCTGCTTCCAGGGAAGAGAAGGATTTTCATTATTACACAATAGATTATGTTCTCATCAGCAGCTTCATACAACGAATATGTACAGATTGATGGGGCAGGTTTTTTAAAAAGGATCTGTGAGTGAAGTAGAAAGAATGTCACTGAAACTTCACTTTAAAGAAGTAATTCTGTGGAGATCGAAGTGAGCCCAGAGAGAGGAGTGCAGGCCTGTGTTGGGTGTGCAGGCGTCTGGGGGCACACGAAAGGGTTCCCTGCCTTTGTAACTCCGTGCAGTGACGTCATAGAAAGGCAGGGGCCGTCAGGACCTTTGCTACTCCTTGTCTCCCTGGAGCCTGGCTAACCCACTGCCGGCTCTTAGGAGATGTCCAGTGAACCTTTAGGAAGCTCCCTCCCCTCACCTAAGTGTCAGCCGCTTACACTGGAGTTCGAGGGCCTCTGTCTGTGATCGCAGTCACAAGTCCTGTCCGCAGCCTCCTTGTGCACCGGCCTTGGATGCGTGTTGTCCTGAGATTCGCTGTGTGATGCAGACAGCGCTCTGCGTGGTCAGTGCGAGGGTGCCGCAGGACAGACTGTCCCTGACCAATTTGATTTATGTTTCTGTCCTTCGTTTACGGAAAGTAAAAATCTGTGATTTTCATTTGGGTGTTCTTTGTTCACGTGTTTGTGGTCGTGTGTTATGATTATACTTTGAGATAAAGTTCTTCTCCAGAAAATCTTTAAATAAAACTATAAGATAATCAAGAGCCAAAGTAAAACTTTAAGACAATCAAAAGACAGAATAATGCCAATTTCCAATCTACTCGCAAAGATACGGGCTCACAGCGGGAAGGGAGCCATGGGCCAGGGAAACCCACCCTTAATCCTGCAAAGCTATTTTAGTAACGTGATGAGACACTGCCAGTTGGAAAGAACATCAGCAGTACTTGTAATAACAAGACACTGAATGAACTAATCTAGAGCTGACTTTCTGGTATTTTATCTAGTACAGCTTAGCAAAAAAAAATGAGTCAAGGTTTGAAAGGCTAGAAGATTAGTTAATAGTTGGATGAACAGTCTTTGGATATGTTGAGATTAATTATATATGAGAGCAACAAAAAAGTCAGATGTTCCATATACATATATTTATTATCATATAATATATATGATGCCTGGTTGTGTCCCTGAAGTTATAGAGGATTAAATAAAAATGCCGATGTTGCTAATTTTTGCATCATTAAATACAATTGAGCCTTTGGCTCTTACTAGCTCTCTGCCTGAGTACCCTACAGGCTTGGAAAGCGAGTGTGTAGCTTTTTATTCAGTGTCGTAGCAGCAGAATTTCCGTTTATTACCCCAGTGTGGTTTCAAACGAGGCTGTTCCCATTTGTCTTGCCAGTGCTGGATTTTCGGGTGGCTCTTGTTACATACAGATAAGACTTCAGTGGTTTCTGTGCTGTTATTTGTTTGGTTTTCATTGAAATGTTTCCCTTCTGAATTTATTTTGAAATTTATTACAGAAGAAAAGCAACGGAGCACCCAATGGATTTTATGCAGAAATTGATTGGGAGAGATATGTGAGTATCAAAATATTGTCTCCTTTATCAGGTTCTGGGTAACTTAGAAATGAATCGAGGAGCTCAGATTGCTAAGACACGGAGAAAGGTGAGAGTCTCCATCTTGAGGAGGCGTCACACTTTGAGGATGCTGGGGACCCTGGAGTTCAGACCTGGGCTGAAGACCTCCCGCCATGTCTTAGCTCTGTGCAGCCCGAGAAGAGTTATTTGCTGAACCTGGTTATTTTCCCAACAAAAGTGAAGTCAGTCTAGTAGTTTGTGTTACTGTGGCAAGGACCCAGTGAGCTGAGTGTTCTCAGAACATTTTGGGGTATACCTAGCCCGGGCCGTGCCCAAACTTGCTTTGTCTGATAGTAACTCTGGGAATTCCCTCCCAGACTCTGTTTCTAAGCAGCTGGGAGGGTCGAGTCAGTCCATTAACCTCCGAGCCCTGGTTCTGTACCAACCACGACAGCCTCCTGGTACCTTTTCCTAGGTCAGAGGACAACCCGTTTCTGCCTTGAAGGTCGAGTTAAACACCCAAGTTCAGGAACCCACAGGACGCTTTTGCTCTTGGCCTTTAGCTAATGTTCTCTTTCTCAAAAATTAAACCTTTTGCATATTTGTGAATAAGACTTTTGTTTTTTGTAATAAGTGTGATCACTTATTGCATATTCATTTTTGTCAGTTATAATAGTAAATGCTATTAAATCTTTTCCTCCTGCAAAGAAAACTCCTGCTTTAAGCATACTGTGGGGAAAACCGAGGCTTCGGGAGGTGAATGTCTTCATGTTGGCTGCTTCTGTGGCTGGAATATGTCACTCCAGCAACACGCTGCCTGTCTCCTCACACGGTTCCCCAGCTGAGGTCCTTCTGGTGACTTAGCACTTCAATCCCATCGGATGTTTAATAGCCCCTGATTTAAATTAAGATTATTCACATAATCTGAACGTATCAGGGAAGGCACTAGATAGGAAGAGGGATTTCTTTCTCAAAATCAATTCTTTCTGACCTAGAAAGCTTTTGTTGTACACCGTAGGATTCAATACACAAGAATGGTAAACTCTAAGTAAATAGGAAGAATGATCAATAAACTATCAAATTATTCATCAAATACTACAGGCGGCCTCTCACCCATCACAAAAGCTCTAAAGTCTAGTGCTCATGTCATGATGTGTTTTAAGTGAAGCATCACTTCCTGAAAACCAGTGTGGTCTTAAAAGCCAGGTCACGGGGCCGGGGATTTAGCTCAGCGGCATAAGCGCCTGCTGGTAAGTGCAAGGTCGTGAGTTCGATTCCCGGTACAAAAAAAACCAGGACAGGAATTATACACATGCTGTAAAAACCACTATCTCTATGTAATAAGGATTTTATTCTCAACACCGTCCTCATCCTGGTGAGAAAAAAGAGAGAATGCGAGCTTTTAAGCAAAGGCCTCCATGGAGGCCAGGTGAGCCGGTTGTGTGCCCAGGGAAGGGAGGCCCCGGGCAGGCAGAGCGGCACTCGCCAGGACCCTCGGGAGACAGCGCTGCACCGGCCAAACAGCGGAAGTTCACAACAGGACCGGGGCATGGTGGCGCCAGCCTGTGGTGCCAGCATTCTGAGGGCTGAGGCAGGAGGGTCCCAAGATCCAGCTCAGCCTGAGCAACTGGGAGAGTCACTGTCTCAAAATACGGAGTTTCCTTTTAAACTGGGGTGTAGCTCAGTGCTAGCTAAATGCTAAATCCCTAGTACTGGGAGAGAGAGAGGGAGAGAGAGAGAGAGAGAGAGAGAGAGAGAGAGAGAGAGAGAGAAGACAGAAGAAAAGAAAAGAGAAAATGCACAAAGAGGAGAATGTACAGCTGAAGGAAAAGCAACACAGGTTCATTCGAGTGGGTTAAGGAGGAGAACCGGGTGGGCCACCCAGGCGCTGGGCTTCGCTCCCCACGCAGTGCGAAGCCATAGGCTTTTGGCAGGGAAAGGACCTCAGAATGTCTGTATTTAAAAAAGCACAAAGTAATTCTGAAGCGAGACAGCAGCCAGTTCACAATGAACGCGCAGAACCTGGCAGCTTCCAACTGGAAAACACCATGAGCTCATTTAAATCCAGAATCTGTTTCTTTTCTTTAAACAAAAAACTATAAAAAATGATGATACCAAACTTGAAAACAAAATAGCAGGAGATGAACAGTGGTTAATGGCTGTCGTCATCTTGACTTGAGTTGTGACTCAGTCAGTTTAGGGACAACAGAGCAGGGCAGATGCCGCAGCAGCCACAGGTCCAGGGTACCAGCTCGCAGTGAAGTGGGCTGGACACGGCCGGACATCTCGCGTACACCACGCGGGCTATCCTAAGTAATACTGCGCTGAACTGGAGAACTCGCTGAGAGAGTGGAGTTTAGGTCCCGTGTGCGCACACACACACTCAGGGGGTAACCATGAAAGTGATGCAGTGGGAACTGGACAGTGGTAATTCACCTCTGGGTCCGTACCTCAAAGCATCAAGTATCCCCTACATGGGTGCAATAAACAAATAATTTGAAAAGCTGGTGGTCCAAGCCAAGCATGGTGGTGCACACCTCTCATCCCGGCCCTCAGGAGGCTGAGGCAGGAGGGTCGCCAGGAGTTCAAGGCCAGCCTCAACTACTCAGCGAGTTCAAGGTCAACCTGAAAGGCATGGTGAGACTCTGTTTCAAAAAGACAAAGAACGCTGGCCTTTTCCGTCGAGTCCAGGGCCAATTCTTTCTGCAGGGGCCGGCCGTTCTCCTTGTTTCGGTGACTCTGGTACCCTCCTCAGCCCCGGCCTCTCTCTCTGCCAGACCTGCAGGCTGAGCCTCTGCAGGGCCAGTGTCCTGCAGCCCATCTCCCTCCCGCCGCCACCCACAGGGTCCACTCTCAGGGCTCCCAGGCTGGGGCGCGGTGCCAAGCGTGCCTCATGTCCCAAGGACACGGCCTCTGACACCACGTCAGTTCTTCCTTGGTGACTGGGTTCTTGGTCACTCCGTCTGTCCTTCCTTGGACAGAGTGGGGCTCAGCTGTGAGCTGTCAAGCTCAATCCTGCCAGCGGCCTTTTCCTTAAAAGCATGAGACATGTGCTATCAGGGTTGGATCGGCTGGGAGTTTGTACCCGAGGCACAGACCCGGGCTTCTGTCTGAAGCTTCCCTCTCCCCGCCCGCTGTGGCTTTCAGCCTCCTAACGGGACTGCAGCTCCCAGACCATGAGGCTGCCCCGCCGGGCCGGACTGCCTGGCCTCCCGGGCAGCTTTCCAGGGACTGCACTGCAGTGCCCCGGGCAGGCCCTTCCGCCCTGCTGAGGAGTGAGGGTCGCTCTGCCCTCTCCTGGCAGTGCAGAAAGCTTCCCGCAGAGACCTCCCTGGGTCCCGCACATGTCATTAATTTCCTCTTCCTGTCAACGCTGGTGGGCTGTTTGTATGTCTGCAGGTGTTTCGTTTTGTTTGCTGTCCTAGGGATTGGCCCTGCAGTGCTCTGCCACTGAGCTACATCTCAACCCGCATTTTAAAACAATTTTTTGAGATAAGGTGTCGCTTAGGGTCTTACTCAAGGCGGACTCAAACTTGCCACCCTCCTGTGTCAGCCTCCCTGAGTGCTAGGGATTCAGGCTTGCCTCACCATGAAAGGCTTGATGTTTTGCGTTATGTTACTTTTTGTTTTGATTTTTGCCTACTCAGATACATTTCAGGTTTCCCAAAGAAAAGTAATTTACATTTTAATCCCTGCATTGCTGGGCACAGTTCCCGGCTCACAGGAAATGGTGAAGTAAACTCTCTTTGCGGGCAAACTCCTGACAATTAATCCCTCCTTTGTTTTCAGAGCAGAAGGGTCCTCCATGTTTCTTTGGGTGAATACCTAAAGATACACTGCTCAAAAGTTAAAACCTTAGCCCACTAAAAGGAGAGACTTATCTGCGTCCTCAGATGACACTAGAAAGAAAACAAATCACTCCTCCGGCCTCGGGATAACGCCGCGGTGTGCCCTTGTGTTTCCTAGAACTCGCCCGAGCTGGATGAAGAGGGCTACAGCATCAGACCCGAGGAGCCCGGCTATATCCTTTCTCCGTCTGTTTTAATTGTAATGTTTATTTTCCCTCAGAAAACAGTAAGCAGCGAGATTCAGGGTTGGTGAGGGTGATGCCCTCATCCAAGCTACTGTGCCTAACATTAGAGACGGATAAATAATGCAGGGAACAGGCCACGTGCTAGAAGGTGGGTGCTTTGCACAGGTCTACTCAGAGAGGAGAGAGCGAGAGAGAGTCAGAAAAGTACTGTGCTGAAGCCCAGTAGTGAGGACTGTGGGTGCTGGGCCATGTGCTGAACCCTTGGGCAGCGTCCTTGGTGGTCACTGGGAAGGAGCCGACCCGCTGTCCCTCCAGCTCGTTGCCGAGCAAACTGTCCCTGGGGCGCCTGAAATGCCAGGGTCGCACGCAGCCGGGCTCTTCCGAGGATGTGGGGTTGAGACCCCCGACAGCGCAGACACCCAGCTGTCACCCGCACCTCCCTCGGGGCCGCTGTCTTGGTCTTGTCCCGAGGACGGTGAGGAGATCCCCGCCTTCACCTTACCCCCCTGGGCTTGGCCCTGGCTCCCCGCCCGCCGGCCCCTCGGTCCTGTCCCTTCTGAGCCTGCTGGGCTCCTGCCGACCGAAGACAGTCTTTAACTGTGCTCTACCCACCAAAGGAAAGCACTTCTACTCCTCCAGCGAGTCGGAAGAGGAGGAGGAGTCGCACCGGAAGTTCAACGTCAAGATCAAGCCCTTGCAACCCAAAGACACCCTCAAGAACGCGGCCACCGTGGACGAGCTGAAGGCGTCCGTGGGGAACATCGCGCTGTCCCCGTCGCCCGTGGTGAGTGGTGTTCTCGTGCCAAGCGTGGGTGACGTGGGTGACGTGGGTGGAGAGCGTGTCCCACCTGCGTGCGGGGACGGGCCGGTCAGGGGCGGCCCAGGGAGGCCGTCAGGCTCCAGCGGCGGCTCTGGCTCCAGAGTGGACTCTCAGCCGCAGGGCTGTGCCTTCCGAAGTGCTGGAGGGATGCAGGAACCGTCTCTCCTTTATGTTCCTGCAAGCATTACTTAAAGAGAGCGATAGAAAGAAAAAATAACAAAAAAGAAAAATAATCCACACCCACTTCTGAAACGGACTTCATGATTAAAAAGAACATGAAGTTCATGACAGTGAGTTTTTTTGTTTGGGGAAGTTTCTTTTTGGTTTTGTTTTTGTCTTTTTGAGTTCAGGCTGGCCTTGGGCTCACTTTGCAGCCCAGGCTCGTCTCAAACTTGCGGCAATCCCCCTGCCTCAGCCTCTGTGTGCTGGGATGACAGGAGTGCGCCACCATGCCCAGCTATAACAGTGAGTTTTAAAGACTAATCTTAGTTTCCTTTTTCCTCATAAAATTACATGAAAGGAAAATTTTTTTAAATGCCTTTAAAAAGATTTTTCCTTGCTCTGCTCCAAAAGGAAACAATAAAAATCAGTTTAAGTTGGTAATAAAACTCCTTTTCTTCATATTTTATTGTCAAAGAGGCTCAAACACGCATCTTTAAAGGTACCTCAAATGCAGTTATTGACCAATTCAGGTTAATCAAATCAATATTCTCCTCTTACGATCTTGCTTCCTTTCCTCACTTTCTGTCTCCCAAATTTCTTTAGTTACTGAATTCTTAGTCTCAAATTGCGCAGTGTTTTTCTGTGGTGTTTGGTAGATGCCACCATGTTCTCCAAAAGCAGCCATGAAGCATGCAGCTGTCTCCCAGGGAGCAGCCTGCGTGTTCCTGCCTCTTCCTCAGGGATGTGAGGTCTCCCAGAAGCCTCTCCCTGAGCAGACGGGTTAGTAAACCCAGGGCCATTTTCAAGGTCCTTCCAGAAATATCTTCATCAACCTTTCTGCAGGAGTTGTACTCGGTCGTCCTTTGAGAGTAAACTTGCCTGCCCGGGAGGAAGTCGGAATGACGCCTTCCTTAGACCCCGGAGCTGAGAATGACCGTGCCACTACCGCTGGTGACCATTAAAATGGTTGCTAATCATAATGGACCATAGCAAATGACAGTCAGTCATATACTCACCCGCCACCCTAACACAGTTTCCTGAAAAGGATGACATAGCTTAGTTTTCTTGCACCAAGGGGGGCGTTATGAATTCATGCATTTTCACTTTTCAGCTGAAACCTTTCAAATCAATTTGCACTGACTGCATAATTTTTTACTGTGAAAATGTATTAAGCGCCAGAAAGCACTTCGCACGTACTTCTGGGGTGCTTGGAAGCTGCCTCGGGTATGTGAAAGAAGGTGCGTTCGTGAGATTAAGTGAGCAAAGGTACGCAAAGTGAGATTTGCTGGGAGCATCTGAGAACACCGCACATGTGTGCTGCAAGCTGGTTGAATCGAGGGGAGGAAAAGTCCTGCGTCAAAGAGCACTGCTAGGCTTCCAACCAGCGCGCTGCGGAGGGTGCGGGAGAGGAGCATTTGTAGACTCCGCGTTCCGGTCAGCATCACCCGCTGAGGTCCGGTATTGACAGCTTCCCACGCCGGGGCTCCACTCTTCCTCCTTCCCGCCACACCTCCCGTTTCCCCTCCGATGGGAGAACCCGCCTCTTCCATTACTGTGACCCTTCAGTTCGTGTCATTTCTGGTGTTTAGTATGGAAAAGTGAGCTGCTTGTGCTTTAATAATGGGAGAGCGTGTTCCAGAGACACATAAATACACGGACGTTCTCAGCTGCAGAATACTTGTACTTAGAGACCCATGTGTCCTGAGTGCGATCCAAAATATAATGTGTGTTTAAATTTCTTTAATTTTTATGATGGTTAAGGACATGCTGCCATGAGCCCCCTGAGCATCATCCCCCTTCTTCAGACGCACTCATCCCATCACTCTGGCCACGTCCTGCAGCAGCTCTGGAGAGTTCTCTCCTGAGGGTCTTTAGTTGAGCTGACCCAGTTGCCTCAATGTCCTGAATCAGTTCAAAATATTTTCCTTTCCTGGTCATTCTGACCTTGGGGATGGGCTGGGAGTCACACAGTGCCAGATCCGGTGACTAAAGTAGGTGAGGCCCCAGCAGTGTGACTTTCCGAGCTTCCTTTCTGCTGGACAGCGCTCGGTGGCAGCAGTCATTGCATTTTTTATCACACTCCATAAAGACACTCAGGAAAGAAAACGTCCAGAATTGCTTCAGAAAGTGGCAAGAGTGCTGGAATAAGTATATTTGAAGCAAGAGGAAGGATTTCGAGGACTAGTGGCAATGTGTCTTTTGCCATAACGAACTTTTAAACATTTGCTATACTGGTTCACCGCCCACGATCAGCGTGCAGTACTGTGTCTCCACAGCCAGGCAAGTAGACATAACCTTCTGACAGCCCACTGGTAGCGTGATTAACGCGACAAGTGATTTGCACCACTTTAGCTCTCTCCAACCAGAGCCTTCTACATCTGTACTTTCTTCAAACTGTTGAAAAGAAACACAGCTTCACAAGCTTAGGATGTATCAGAATATTTCACTGAGGGGATGACTGTCGTTCAGAAGCATCAGTCATTACATTCATAGAAATACATTCCAAATGACTTATGACAATGGTGTAGGCTGAATTTCTAATTTCTATTTCTTTTGAAAATTTTTAAGATGAAGTTGTGTTTCGCTTGTTCTTTTTACTCATCTATAAATACATATCTATGAACTGCAACTCATTTTATCTTGAATCAGTCTTATTTTATATAGGTAATTTCCCTGTACTCTCTAGAAGACCAAATTACTTGGCAAATGAAGATCAATTACTGCCATACAAGATGAGATTAACTAATTAATCATTTGTATCTATGCACATATACGATATAAACCTATCAGAAAATGACTACTCCCTAAGAAAATGCTTCAACACCATAGAAAAGCGGGGTTTCATTACTGGCAAAAATTCTAGTGTATAGCTAGATGAATAAATGCCATTTCAATCCAGACCTCTCTT
Organism: Dolichotis patagonum; assembly: GCA_004027295.1. Classification (NCBI taxonomy): domain Eukaryota; kingdom Metazoa; phylum Chordata; class Mammalia; order Rodentia; family Caviidae; genus Dolichotis; species Dolichotis patagonum. The sequence goes on from PVJX010001862.1 coordinate 44,693, forward strand.
CGGTCAGCAATTTTTATATAAAAATAAAACATAACATGGGCAGAACAAGAACAAACAACTGAAAAAAAAGGGTGCAGGTGTTGGCTCCAGATTAAGGGAGCTATTTCATATTCTTATCCTGCTGCAGCCTCCTGATAATGAGATACTGTGCTCACAGGCAAATCGTGAACATCGAATAGGTTTTATTTCCTGATTTGACGTCACTGTGAGGTACCATATTGGTTCATCTGTTTTACCTGAGACCAAAGCAATAATGGCTTAAACAAAATATGTGATTGGTTTCTCTCCCATGTAAAAGTCAGAGTTGGGAGACTACCCAGAGGATGACACCAGGGGTGGCCCAGAGATCCAGGAACTTTCACTGCCATTGCTCCTGCTTCCCAAGGGTGCTGCTGCCTGCCACCAGCAAGCCTTCAGAGAGAGGAAAGGGTTTCACTGAGAAATTGTACACACCACTGCCACTCAGATCCCCAGTCCTTATTTCAGTTACATGGACACCCTAGCTGCAAGGGATGCGGGGAAATGCCATCTTCTGCCAGCTAAATTTCAGCTTCTGAAAGACAAGGAAGATGCTCTCAGAGGACATTGGTAGTTTCTGGTCACTATGTTTAGATACACTCAGTTTATTTGGGGGAGTTCATCAGGAACTGGGATTTTCCCCCATTTGTCTTCAAAATTACTCCCTGAACTAACTGAATTCATGATGTTCCCTCTTAAAAATTCCTAATTACTGATTTTAAAGTGGCAGTGTCATTGTAGTCCACGTCAGCTAACAGTTGGAGGAGCAAATACAAATTTCAGTGCAGAGTCACCCCGTTTGGTTGATACATACCACTCCAGCAGTAAGTGCTTCCTCTGTCTTAGGAGGTCCCCTGCTTTTCAAGGCGGGCCGTTTTGTTGTTGGAAGACAAGCCTTCCTTCCAGTGTACCAACCATGTCACTTTTGTCCTTGGGTGGAGTCATGCTTTTTAGAAACTGAATGAAGGATTAGGATCCTCATTTTGCCAACTGGTTTCCCACAGAGCAGGATGACTGCAGCTCAAAAAGTAGTGTGCAGGGCACTTCGTGAAGGCATGACCTTAGTCTTCACCCCTGTGGGATGGGGTTGGAAGTGGGAGAAGCTGAACCATTTTGCACATCCATCCACGGCCTGAGCTGGTCCCAGAGGAAGTCTGGAGGTAAGATGACCAGAGCAGACGTGGCCTTGGAGAAGGCAGCACTGTGCAGCTGAGGCCAACCTCCAGGTGTGGGCTGCTTGCCAATAATGCTTCTCCATGGCACACGCCACATGTAAATGCACCCACAGATGTGCAATGGTACCAGGGCACTGTGGCTGCTGACCAGCATGCATCACCTACCCGCACCTCCAACGCCACCTGGCCACATATTTCCACGTGATTCACACAGTGATGGAGCCTTTATTCAGTGTGGTGGTGGATTCCAGAAACTTGGAGGACACATAGTCTTGCCAGGCTCTGCCACGCAAGAGCCCTGGGGGTAGAGCAACAGGCTGAGCATCCCCGATTCTCTGTACCTGCACTCGGGGCCACCCCCTTCCTCCCAGCTGCCTTCCAGCCCCCTGTGCAAGTCCTTCGTCCTGGAATTTGAGGCCCTGGGAAGCGGCAGTGTGCTAAGGAAGGAGCGAAGCTGGGAACACGGCTGGCCAGGCCCAGGGCAGCGCTCTGCTTTCCTGCTGCATTCCAGACCGCTCGGGAGGCCTGGGCTCTTCTCCTGTGCGCTTAGGGCCATACAGGGCCTGAGGGATTTTGGCATGGATTGTCATCGGTCTTGACGGGGTCCAATCCTTCCGGCTTTGTTTACCAGCGCTTGGCACACTGCGTAACACACATTAGGCTCTTCAGATAGTCATTCTATGTGTGACCAACAGGAGCCCACAGAAGGTCTCGGGGACAGTGCCCAGCCCTGCCGCGCCCTCTCCCTGCTGGGCCATGCGTATTTGGAGCTGGTTCCCCCTCTTCGGAGAGTCCTCCTCTGCGTCCCCAGCTCCGGTCTCCTGCCACTGAAGGCACTCGGTAACTTCGCATCCTGGAATGTGGGTGTCTGCATCCTAAGGCAAACTCCAGTGAGGGGTTTGGGAACCTCTCCCTTGCCTGGACTTTCACTCTTAGCCAGCTCTAATCCCCCTTCTAGGGGAGCTCCTTTTACATCCAGTTTCTCCATTTTGGACTTTCCAACTAATTTTTTCTTTCAAGACCAAATACCAACTGCACTTCCTCTGAAGCAGCGGGGTTAGAGGAGAGACAGGTGACAGACCAGAACCCAGCCTCCCACTTGCTGTGCTGTTCAGGGGAGGTATGGAAGCCTGTTTGGGTCTCGGTTTCATCACTAAAATGGAAATAATGGTGCATGCCTGTAATCTCAGCACTGTGGAGGCTGAGGCAGAAGGATCTCAAGTTGGCACTCAGACTGGACAACAACACTATCTCAAAAAAAGCAGGAGGGCCAGGGATTTAGCTTAGTGGCACAAGCGCCCAGCTGGCAAGCGCAAGTTCATGAGTTTAATCCCCGATATCCAAGGAAAACAATGGGGGGTGAGGGCTGGGGATGTAGCTTGGTGCAAAGGGACTCATACATGCCTGCGCGCACACACAAGCAACAACAGCCAATCTGTGGAGTTTTGTTGCAGTGAATGTCCATCTTTTGGCTACTACAGTGTAAAGCCAATCCCCAGGGAGCACTCAGAACTGGGGGATGACATTCCTGGCCCTCTGTTCCCACACTTTGAGGGTGGACATAAACCTCCATGACATCGTCCAAGAAACAGCTTTGTTCTTGAAGAGTAAGGTATCCTCTGAAAGGAACTAAAGAAAATAACCAGGTGCCAGGCTGAACGTCAAGGCAACATGGCTTTGCCAGGAAGCAGCACAGTCAGGACGCAGCGTGCAACGCAGCGCACTGGAACGGACTGGAGTGGAATGAAATAGAACTGAACCAGGTTGAGTTGAATTGAATACAATGTCCTTTAAAGTAATTTGAGAGAAACAGAAATGGACACTCCATCTCATGATCATTCAAACAAATGGGCTCTGACTCCTTAGCTGGTGACCTAGGGCACTTTATAAAACCTGTGCTTTGACTTCTTCATCAGTGAATGGGCCCGATCCCCAGAGCTACTCCAGGGGCCACTGGAGGTTTGCATGAACCCTCAGAGTAGACACTACATTCAAAGATGAACCCTGTCAGAGTTTCCACAGAGCCCAGGACACAAGTTTAGGAGATTACACAGTAATAAGCTGGGGGACCCCGGTAGCCAAGCCCGCTTAGGTCCGAGATCAGTAGTTATTCCAGGCATCAGACTGGTTGAACACAGCAGTAACTTTCCTGATGCCTGTGAGCTGGCGTTGAAGGTAATTCCAGACCCTTCCTAAACTGTGGTGAGGAGCTTCTGTCTGGCGTGAGCAGTGTTGGCAGCGTGCACGGTACCGTGTGCACCCCGCCAAGTGCATGCCATGGCCAGCGGGCTCCTCCTCACTCCCCACGCCCCATCATTTCACCGGGAATTAGCCAAGCAGCCCCCTGGAGCAGGCTCTGAGAACTTAGCGCAGAAGCACCCCAGGGCCTCTCCGTCCTTCTTGATAGCGTCACCTGAAAATGATGAGAAAACACCATGAGACGCTGCGGCTAAGCGGCTTAAATTCCCCTTGGGGACCACCCCTTCCCACCTTCCCTCCTGTTTTCTAATTGAAGATGGGTCTGCTGCAGTCAACTTAGGGCCCCCGGCCTCGTCACCCTCCCAGGGTCTCTGATGTGGACCCCGCCATCCTCCTCCTCAGAACTCTACCTCACAATGGCCCAGGGTCCCTGGGTTCTTTGGTACCGGATTGGCTTCTGTGGCCTCATGGACACAAAAAAACAAATACTATGGGGAAAGCATGGCGTACTCTTTTCTCCTTCCTCACATGCGGCTTCAGATTCCATGGCTTTGTCCCTTGAGCCAAACTCACTGCAGGATTGAAAAGTTACATTTTACCTAGAAGCATACAGTGCTGTACCGATTGAGAAATTTTGCTTCGGAGTAAATTTTGCTTCCGAGCTTGCAATCGGGCTGAGCGCACATTACCTACGTGACCTCAGACACGTTACTTAAGTCTTTGAACCTTAGTCACAGTCATGGCTTAATCAGGGACAAACCTGGGAGGATTAAAGAAGTAAGGTACACAAAGTTCTTAGTAAATAAACCTGTACGGTGTGTGACCAACATACACAGTGAGCGCTCAGATTTGCTAAAGGACCCACTGCTGTCACCCCCCCCAACACTCTGCCTCACTTGAACACGCTTCTCCCATTGTTTTTGCTACTTTCAGAAGCAATTCTGGAATTCCTCTTTTGTGAGTGTCTTTTTGAGGCATGATCACAAATGTGGTGAACACTGCTGCCCAGCGCCATCCAGTGGAAAACCAGGCCTGGAAATCATAAGAGTGCCCTCGCCCACCTTACTCACCGGGGCTGGCACCGTGTGACTTCTAGTTCTTCCCCAGAGTCAAAACAGCTGTGAAAGGGAGGCGTTTCAAACCCATCCCAGACACCAAGGCAGCCACAGCAGCTCAACGGAAGACACGAAGGGGCGCATCCGGAACTGCTGCAGACAGTGACAAGAGCACAGGCCGACTGCTCAAAACGACGGGGAGCATTTGGAGAGAAGTTAATGGCGATGCATCTTCTCCTTTGTGAATAAAACCCAAGGGAGGCTGCTGTAGTCAGGGGCTGCGAGGAGAACAGTTAGAATCCGGACACAGAATCATAATATTATTTATGGTGGTCACCCAGAGTTAAACACAGGAAGTGCAGGAAATCTGTCCACAACACTAAAGACATAGGATATTCAGCCAGGGGCCTGGATCCCACAGCAATGTCCTGCATGAGTCCAGATGAAGACCCAGAGCCTATGACAGTGCCTCCCACAAGTCCAGCTGGAGGTCTGGAGCCCACGAGAAGGACTCACGCCAGTCTCTCTTACGGATCTGTGCTGGGAAGGCCCCAAGGTCAGCGGTGGAAGCTAGAAAGTCTATGCCAGTGGGGTGAAGGAGCTGTGCCGGTAGGTTGAGGGTTCTACCCTGGAGCTGAGAAGTCACTCTCACAGCAAACACCAGGGCTGTCCTGAAAAGCACCACAGCCATCCTCAGTGAAACAGAGGCCCCGAGCTCCTCTGATGATAAGAACAGTCGAGTACATGCCAGGAAGTGTTTGTCCTGGAGATTAAACGGCACACATCTTCCCCTCCAGAGCCAGGAAGCGATGCTAGATGTAGGACCAGAGCTCCCCAAATGGAACTGCAGCCACTCTCACCAGCAAGGTCCCGAGCTCCTCCGATGACAATGGCCGAACTCACACTGGGGGAGCTGGTCATGACGGGCTCCTCCAGGAGAACCAACGGCTCAAACAGCAACACTTGGAGAAACCCACAATGCCTCGCTCATCTTCTCCGTGTCTCCATTTATGCCGGCAACTTTCCTCAGGTGGACCATCTACACTCAGTGCCGTGCTGATGTAACTCAGCTGGCCTTAAGTTGCCCACCAGGTTTTAACCCATAACAGCCATCCATAGTAATTGCTAGCTATTACTAAACAGGGCAATGTACAGTGTCTCGTGATGACTACCGTCCACACTCCTTTAAAGTTACGGACCGCTCTGAGAACCTGTGGTGGTGATGGCGAAAGTGATGGTGTGGATGGTGATGCTGTGTGTGATGGCGGTGATGCCGAAGACGGTCACGGTCACGGTGGGGATGGTGGCGGAGATGATGGTGACGGTTGAATGATGGTGCTGGTGACGGTAGCGATAGTGTGCTTGGTGGTGGTGATAGTGATAGTCATGGTGACAGAGATGATGGTGCTGGTGTTGGAGGCGCAGATTGGACAACCTGAGGGCTGCCTGTGTACTGACTGTGCAGATGCGTCACACACGTTAACACATTTGCCATCACAGCAGCCTGGGAATGGGTGGTATTGTTACCCCACTTTGCAGGTGAGAATACTGAGGTACTGAGAGATGGACTCATCCAGTAAGTGAATTTGAAACACTTTGAATTCAGAAAGTCCAGTCTCTGATTCAGAGCTCTCAACTACTGTCAGGGTTCTGCTGATCAAACTCGTGGCTGTCTAAGAAAAGCTCACTAGCTCAACCAAAGCGTTTGGTGAGAGGCTGCAGGTGCCCAAGTGCCCAGCGACCTGCTGCAGGGCCCAGCTTCCTGCAGGAGCCAACCTACAGACACTGCAGTGTCTGTGGCACTTTCTGGGGCATCCCTCACGACAGGTGATCCAGCCTAAGCCAACACCCAGCCAGGTCTGGCTTGGATCCTGCTGTATCACCTGCGATTCCTAATTTACTAAAATTCTCTCATCTTTTTTTTTTAGCAGAAATATTTATTGAGAAAAAGAAAGTTTCTGTCTGAGAGACAGACAGACGGGGTCCCAAGCGGGATGCGCTAGAATTCTCTCACCTCGTATTCAGACATTACGCACCTTTGTTTTAAATGTCTCATTTTATCCGACTTGGTTTCCCTAGTCAGTGACTCAGAGGTACTTCCTGCCTCCGCGGTACTCCGTAACAACCCTTGTGCTGTGCGAATGCCCAGCGGTGAGCAGAACTACACGAGTGTGCTGTACGCAGGTGCCGACAGGAAATCAGACGGGGACAGACACAGAAAGCTGCTGCCTGCTATGGGTTTGAGACCGGGATTTGAACTCGGTACCCGCTCCCTTTCTGCCTAAAGCGTAGTTGGCTCTGTCATCCACAGGGCTGGGGTCTGCGCGTCAGTTATGCCAAAGATCCCTCTGGGCTCCGGTTTCTGCTGCTGTGTGTTCTGGCCTAAGAGTCGGTCGTGGGGGCAGATGGGAGGCGCAGTGAGGGAACTCTGAAAGCTAGGGCTGCGTCTGAAGGCCAAGGGAAACGAGGAGAACTTCTGGGCTTCGGAGCCCGCGTCCTGTCATCTTGGGCCGTGGACAAGGCTCCTACCCCTGACTGCTGGTCCCAGGACTGTGAAATGAGAACAGGTGTGGGCCGTCCTGGGCCTGGTGTCAGAAGGACAGACGGAGATGAGGACGCGGATGCCCCAGGAAGAGGCTGTGCTGCCCCCAGGTCCCCTACAGCTGTGCGTTTTTCCCCTTCCTGCGGGAAACCAGGGAGGCAGAAGGGAAATAAATACAGCGAGGGAGGACGGAGCCGGGAAGACGGCGGATGGGAAAGCGGAGAAGGAGGCCCTCGGCCAGCACGCAGCGACAGGAGAGATCAGAACCCAGCGCCGAGCTGCGAAGGGGCGGTTCGTTTCACGCAGCTCCTGGAGGTTTGCCATCCCTAACAGAATTGTTGACTCAAAAAATAAGTAAGTAAGCAAGAAGAGCGGAGGCAGCTGGGAACCGGAGACAGCCTGGTGCGGTGGCCTGTTCCAGGTGGCCCCGCCTGCCCGTCCACCGCTGACCGAGCCTCCCTCCCGGGGAGCAAACCCCTGCCTTGCAGCTGCTTGGCGACCCCCCCTCCTCCTGCCCTTGCTTGCTTCGCACAAGGTTTGGCTCCCTGGGGAGCTCAGCAAAAACCAGGAGCCTAGAGGAGGAGGAGCGCGCTGTCTCCTACAGGGCAGCACCGCCTCACTGCAGAAACCGGCAGGGCGCAAAGAGAGAGAACCCCTGGGACCTGGAGGACCCAGGCTCAGCGGCTCAGCGTAGGTCCTGCGCGACCCGCAAGCTTCCGGGCTAGCTCGGTTCGGGTCGGCCAGTTCGGCTCGGTTCTAGGCTCCAAGAAGCTGCCTTTCCCTCCCTCCCTCCGGGACCTCAGAGAGTGGGCGGCCGGAGCCCAGATGTCACCGGCAGCTCCCCCTCGGGAGCAAAGTCAGCTGCAGCATGCAACGAAGATGAAGCTCTTCGCGCTTTTCTTTTTTCTTTCTTTGTCTTTTTGAGACAGGGGCTCACTATGCAGTTCAGGCTGGCCTTGAGCTCACTTTGTAGTCTGATCTTGAATTTGCAACGATCCTCCTGCCTCAGCCTCCCAAGTGCTGGGGTTGCAGGCTTGCACCATCACGCCCAGTTTTATTATTTTATTTTGCAGGCTTCACGGAGAAGGATAGATGATGAAATGGGTGGGAAGTTTCTTTTTCGAAATATATTGTTCTCTTCCCTGCATTTTCAAACACCACACACTGCCTGCGGAATTAATATCGCTTCTAATATACATTGTTTCTTTCCTTCACTGACAAAAGTGTTTTTCCTGGAGAATTCTCTGCTACTTCCCTTTCCTGACCTATAAAATTACAGTATCGTTTTCCAAGCCCTCTCACGCCCACCCGACTTTGGCAAGAAGAATCCCTGAGTGTGTTCTGAAAGAATAAAATGTTCGGGGTTCAGTCTGACGCCTCGTCATTGCGTGACCTGGTCGAGTTGGACACTGGGACGGTGGAATCTGGTTCTGATGTGTGAGGTGGAAGAGTCAGATTTTCCTTGGAGAGTTCCAGATTCTTACGCAAGCTGACCGTCTGAGGGTTGGCGTCCCCTCCTCTGGCAACCACCAACACTGCATTTCTGCTCCCAATTTAAAGGCTAATTGAACGAGACCGTGACTACCACACTGATACTAATGCTGAGGGAACTCGCCAGCAGTAAGGATTCTTCAGTGGTGCGCGTCTAGTTCTGATGTCAACGGAATATTAAAAAAAAGAAAAGGCAATTTGAGCTCTTCTGCCTTCACTGTTAGTCCCCTGCTGCAGCACTTAGAATTTAAGCCTCTTTTTGGTAACAAACAGCCAGAAGCAGAGCAAATGAGCTCTGTAAGGAAGAAATTAATTTGGAAAATAAAGTTTTATTAGCAGCATAATTCGAGAGCAACTCATGGGAGACTGGGTTCCTGACTCCTTCCCTACTGGGCGACTCTAGAGCCAAGGCACTGAATGACACATCGCAGGCGCCCAGAGCACTGTCTCGGGCTGCTGGGCGGATGGACGCCATTCGCATGGGCAGCGGTGCAGAACCCGGCATCCCACCGCGATGCTGCAGTTTACACTCCTGTGTTAGTCCCTGTAAAAAGAGCACATCTGGGGCTCTAAGTTTCTTAGATCTTTTCCTCTTCGACTTCCAGCAAAGTTTCCCCACTGCAGGACAGATGGACACCGCGGGGAGAAAGTCCGTGCCTCTTCTCATTTCTCTCACAGGTCATTTTGGAAGCTGACGACTGTGTTTTCTGTGGCTCCTAGGTTTGTGTCACAATCATCCCCGTCAGCCTGCACACCCAGCAGGACATCTGTTCCCTCGGCTGCAGTCCGAGGTTCTCCCTGTCCCTAACGCCCAGCCCTGAGCCCCAGGTACCTGTGATTACGTTTCCTAAACTCGCGATTATTTTTATACGAAGGAGTTTCTATAAGGGCCTGAGAAATAGAGTGAAATACATGAAACACTATGTTTTTAAAAAGACCCTTTATCTCTTTGCCCTCTGAAGGAGTTTTTTGGTTTTTTAGTGTCAGAAATCATAATGATAAATGAAACTTTTACTTGTTTTAGAAAAAATTAGAATGCAAATCACCCACATTAATTATATCAAAAACCACTCTCTTGGAGATGAGGTAAGTTTTATCCCTGTCCAAAGGAAGGTGGCGTTTTTCCGGTCTCGGGTCTGTCCCGCTGCCCTTGGACCTGAGGACCGTGACACAGCCATGGTCACGGAACCGAGCTTGGTGCCGGCCCGGTCCGGTCCTGGTGAGGACAGCAAAGCCCACAGGCCCCGCCCTCTTTCTGCTTTGCCCATTTGAAACTCTCCCAGCTTCCTGGCCTGTTTGAAGCCCATTTTTATATGGATTATTTTTTAAGCTGGTACATGGGGAATCAAAATGATCCTCCAAAGAGTGATAACAAACAGCGGCAGACGTCACCCCCAGGGATTTCTCTGTGTTGTCTCATTTGTTTTGTCTGAGGCACTTGTGAGAGAGAGGCCAGGAATTCCCAGACCTCTGCATCGGAGAGGTCCAAGGAAGGACAGGCATTCCGGCCTCGGAGCAGAGCAAGGCCAGTCTATACTGTGCAGCGCCCTCGTGGTCAGGGTGCCCCAGGACTGGCCTGCTGTCCCCTGGCTCCTGGCTGGGCCCTGCTCCCCAGGAGCTGCACGATGACCCCCTCACCAAGCTCAGGGTGTGCAGGTCTCCTCCTCCAGGAAGCCCTCTACCTTGGCCTTCCCAAACTGCTTGCTTTGCTCTGCTTTGTAAATCACATCATCTTCTGAAACACTTCACACTTTGCAGGCTTACTCACATCAGCTGTCTTTAACTGTCTCCTGCTTCCCACTAAGCTCCTTGGAGGCTTCCTGCTGCTCCTTCTGTTCTTGGCTGATGAGCCTAGAACCGTGCTGGGTATTTATTAGGCACTCAGGAAGTAGCTGTTAGTGGCTTAATCATTTATTACTTGTTTTTGCTCGTTTTGAATACCTGGGTGGTCATAAAGGATTCAAAGGAAGTGATCATTTTGTAATAGAATTGCACTGGTTAAAATATTAAGGTCCGGAATGCAGCCGTTCTATTTTTAAAGTGAAGCAGCTGCAGACTTAAAAGGCTGACAGATCAAACCCGATTTCTGATGCCTTGATCTCACTTGATAACACTTGATGCCAAAAATTCCCACGGGCAACTCAGACCCTTGCAAAGAGCTGAACCCTGAGAGCGAGCTCGGAGCACAGAGCCTCCCTGTGCGGAGCAGCCGGCCCAGCCCAGCTGCAGATCTTCCCTCCTGCACCACAGTTAGCTCTGCTCTTAAATAGAAGCCAGCTGTAACCGCGGCTGATTGCCAGCCCTCCCGCAAAAACGAAGGCTTCCAAGCCCAGACTTGGATGAGCGCTTGCATTGCCAAGTTCTCTGGAATATTAATGTCCAGGGGGAGCGCCCCCGTCTCCAGGAGGGCAGGGTCTGTGTAGTCCCTGGGGGGCTGTTGATCAGATGGGCAAACTGACTTCAGATCAGAAACAGCGTCCTCTTCACCCTTGGGGCAGAAGCTTCCCTGTCCTGGAGCCCACCCAGCAGGTGTCTTTAATGCAACTTTTCTGTCCCAAATCCACACCTCTTCCTCCATTCTCAGTTCTGTAAAAATCAGCTCGAATGCTATTTCCTCATTTTAGATCAAGAGATATTTTTATTTTCCCTTAAAATGAACTGTGATGTTTTACTTTTTCCTCTGCGTCTAAACATTCTGAAGCGACCCTCAGTGAAGAGATCGCAGCCTAAGTGTTGGTAGATCCTAATTAGCAAAGCAACATACTCAGTAAAGATGGTTTAATTACCCTGTGGCCCGGGCTGGAAGATGTAAAAAGCCATGGAAGCCCTCATCATTCACGTGTTCATGTTGATTGTTCTCATTTTAATTGAATGAAAGACTCTAAGGAAACAAGACAAGTTTACCCTCTCACCATGGGGACTAAAAGCACCCTAGATACACAAGCTCGCCTCAGAGGAGCTTGCTGGTAGAACCTTCCAGAACCGCCTGGCATGATCCACTGGAAAGATCCAAGATTATTTTCCAGAATCTGTGATCTGTGAGCATTTAGCTTCCTTGTTTCTAGATCTCAGCGTTGATAAAAGCCCAGAAAGTGGGTTCAGCCCACTGTTTATGGGCGCCAGGGCCTGCGTGGAGCAGACTATCTGGAGTCAGACCGTCCAGGTCCAGCCCCAGATCTGCCCCTCCATGACCACGGCCTTGGAGTGCGCCCCAGCCCCCTCAGACCATCAGAGACGGTGAGGACCGCAGCCACACAAGGCAAAGCCACAGTAAATCCTCACGGAATGTCAGCTGCCAGTGGCATCCTTGTCCCTGCACCCTCACAAGGTAGCAGTTCCCTTTGCTTACAAATCACGCTGTTGGGGTACAGTGGAATTTGCCCAAAGACATCCAGAAAATAAGGGGTTTGGCTAATTGGAGAGCATAACGTCTCAGGGTCCTCCTTCCCCCCTGACACCCCCTTTAAAGCCGTTTGATTGACCCCGATATGATGGCTGTCTGTAGATCGAGAACTCCGACCTGGTTAATAATCTGCATTTCGTTTGCCGAAGCGGCTGCTGGGAAGCAGCTCCCAGACCCGCCCCTCTCGGGGTTCGCGGAGATCCCAAGGCCTCCCGTTCCCATCTGTATCGGTGCAAATCGCCACCCTGCGGGTCTCCCGGGATTCCACACAGATGTCTGTGCAAAGAGGGGCCGCTTCCTTGGAGCCGAGGTCACGGGTGGGGTAGAGAGAGCACTTAATGCAGGAGGCGCCAAGCGGAATATTGAGGGGGAGTCTGGAAGGAACCATTACCAGTGGGACGCCTGCCTTGGACCTCTTGCAGCCCAGTCCTGTTTTAGGGAGAAATTCATGTTTCCATATCTGCATTTTCGTGTCCCCCAGAAGAACTCATGGACATGTTCACGTCGCTCCCATGGCCTTGGCGCGGGGAGCTGGCTGCTGGAGAGGACGCGTGCGTGCCCCGTGCCTTGAGTTTTTAATCTGTGGATGAGGGAATCACGTAGAACTTACAAGAGCTGCAAACATACATCAGCCATGCGTACCTTCATCTTTCCTGACCCTAGGAAATGTGGAGAAAATGGAAAAACCTGCAATATTTATTATTTTGAGCGAAAGCAACATGTGGCCATCAGCTGAGGGAAGGAGTGTTCTGTCCTGGCCGGGAGGCTGGGGAAAGGTCTCCTCGGAGAAGGCTCCTGGCCTTGCACGGGGAGTGACGTTTTGAGCAGGAAACAGGGAGAAGCCGCATGGGCAGAGGCAGGAAGGGCATGAGCACCTGGCAGCTGGGAGGTGACCAGGTGACCGGACAGGGCAGGCTTCCGAGAAGGACGATGGGAGAAGGCGAGGTGTGCAGGCAGCTGGGCAGGTAGAAGGTGTCGATGCCACCGCATGGAGTCTGCATTCCGTTTCCAGTGACCAGGGAGACACTGGAGGGTCAGCGGGCTATGGTCCTTCACTGTTTTTGGAAAAGGACTCCAGGGATAGTGTGGGGGTGGCTTGGGAGATGAAACCGGAAACCAGATCAATGGCCAGGAATGGCAAGGAGGAGGCCGGCAGGACCCCTGCGCCAGTCAGAGTCCCTGGCCATGCTGGGATAGCAGTGCTCGGGGGTGGGGGAGCCCTGGCCAGGGGAAGGACATAATTGTTCCTGAGATAGACAGCCTGGGGGATGAGAGGCAGGACTTGGGGAGAGACGGTAAGTACCAATTTCCTGAGCAAAAGACGAAATTTCTGGGGCAAACTCCCACGTGGTGCCAGGAGCCATTCCAGCTGCACCGTGTGCGCGGTGCCGGCCTTCCAACGTGAGGAGACCCGCTGTCTCCGAGACAAAGGCCTGCTTGATAAAAGCGAACCCCTCCAAAGAGAGCGCACTGTGCGCACCTCTGCGCCTGTGCCCTTTAAAACTGGAACTAACAATGACGGCCCAGACCTGGCCACAGACCTGGCCATGGCGCAGTCCAGACCTGGCCATGGCGCAGCCCAGACCTGGCCATGGCGCAGCCCAGACCTGGCCATGGCGCAGCCGTGCCCGGGAAGCGTTTATGGAAGCAGCTGCCCCTCGGGAGCTGCCCCCAGCAGCCGGGAGGCGTCTCCCCCTGGAGATACGGGTCACTCTCTCACTGTCTCTTTATTCTTCCTCCCCCACGCCTTCGCTCTTAGAGGAAAAGTCCGGTAAGAAATACCAAGTCCTTTCTGTGTTTTGGCCAAACGTGATTTGTTCTGTTCATTTTCACCGTCTGCCGGTCTAATCGTTGTGTTTGACACCTAAACAAGGTTTTGGATGTCAAAAACAAAACAGTGGCTTAAGCGCCTGCCTGGCAAGCGCGAGGTCGTGAGTTTGATCCCCGATACCAAAAAAAAAAAACCTTGGCAACCCAGGAGGAGGTCTAATTACACCACACGGGGAGAGGAGGAGGTCAGTCGCTAAGTGATTTTTGCAGCCCTGTTATTAAGGCTGTGGGGTCATTTCCTACAGATTCACCCCTGCCTTCCTGACAGGCATGTGATCAAATTTCTTAGGTCCTAAATTGCATTTATTGCAACTCCCACTCAAATCAGTCGAGCTAAATATAGACACCATGAACTAGGCAAATACTTTTAAGTTAATTTTTTTAACGTAACACTGGTCTGGGAAAGGAGTTTTAGGGCACTAAAACAATTTATTGTTGTTCTTACAGCTTTTTGTTTTAGTAAATCAAACCTCTCCTGAAAGTGTGAGTGACTAAAAAAAGATCTTTATAAAATGTAAATAGTCACGCGGTGTTACATGTAACTGGTAGCGCAAAGCTGATATTGTGTACCTGTATCTTTTTGTTTTGGAGCATTGTGGGACAGGCCTTTAAAATAATAAATAAATTTGAAAGGGGAAAGGAAATTAGGTCCCTGGTTGCCTGGGTCTACGGAAACAGGTCCCCGTGCTTGGTCAGCCCAGGTGACATCTCCTGTACATCGGGAGAGTGGCCAGGTAGTTCTGCTTCCCTTCCCCTAGCGGACGCTCCAGGAAGGGCCACCATCTGTCACCTCTGCCCCATGGGAGGAACCCAACTGGAGGAATGCTGTCACACAGAGGAAAAGCACAAAAACAAGGACGAAATGCACGGAAATGTGGGTCCAGACCTTCTCATTCCCAAAAGTAAAATGAGCGTCCATAATCAATTCTGGTTGGGCCCAAGCCATGTGACCCACTTCTGTCACCAAGGGCCCAGTCTGGGCCCTGGCCATGAGGCAGGACCCCCAGTGCCCCTTCACTGTGACCCTTCCTGTGTGGCCAGCCCCTCGTGCCCTCCTAGACCCCAGATGCTTCTCTGAATTACCAAAATGTGGCCCCTTTAAATATTGAAATTTACCTGTGGAGATTTCAGACTTCTCTGTTCCTCCTTGATTTTAGTCCTGCTTTAATAACAGCACTTTTGCAGTTTCACTTCATTTCCTCCTTACTTTAATTATTTACTTATTGTTTTTTGTCTTTTTGAGACAGGGTCTCCCTTTGCAGTTCAGGCTGCCCTTGAGCTCACTTTGTAGCCCAGGCTGGCCTCAAACTCACAGCCATCCTCCTGCCTCAGCCTCCTGAGTGCTGGGATTACAGGCCTGTGCCACCACGCCCGGCTCCTTCTTACTTCAATAAGAACACCTTTTCATTTTCACTTCGTTTCCAACTCCCTTGCCTCAGTTTTCTTTCATTTGGTTGTCTTGTTGGCTCTTCCCAAGTGGGGTTTCAGGGTCTGCCAACCACGGCACGTGGAAAACAATGCTATTCTCCGCCCACAGCCTTGCAGCACACAGGAAGGGATTTAAACACGGACAAACCCAGTAGCGGCAAGCGGGTGCTGGGCGGGTGGCCTGTCTTCACCCTGAAGCATTTGAAAACAAATAGGGACGTTGGCTGGGATCATGCTAATAAGCACGATGATCTCACGTTCCAGGTCTTTCCTAGAAATTTCCGGTGACATGAATCACTGGATCTGCTTTGTCTAGACTGTGTAAAGCTATTTGGTGCTTTAGAGTTTATGGCCCATTTTTATCTGGTTCCCTGTATACACTGAATTTAGCAAATGAAGATATTTTAAAACTTCAAAAGCTGAGGTCGGTTTATCTAGTTAATTTAACAAGCAAGAGAGATTATGTTCGGTTGCTTCTTAGAGATACCTCAAAGCAGTCTATTCACAGGCACTGAGGCTGAGGTGTCCTGGGCCTGGCCCTGGAGCTCAGTGGCAGAGGGTTTACCTCATACCCATGAGGCGGGGGGGTCAGTCCCCAGCACTAGGGTGGGGAATGCAGACTGAGGTACCCTAGGTAACCAGTGCAGATGAATCCTGCGCTGCTAAAGGAACAACGCAAAACCACTAAGAGTAAAGACGCTGGAGGCCATGAGGACACAGCCACGGTATTTTCTTTTAAAGGCACATCCATATAAGAAAATCATATAAATTTTGAAATAAATGTCTTCATTCTAGTGACCGGATCATAACCTAGCAATGTCAACTCACTTTGAAAATAACCTCAAAATACACAGTAAGAGTGACCTCAGAGCTGAATACCAAAATGCAAGTAGGAGGATAAATACAGTGCTTTCTGCAGCCAGGCGTGTTGGGGCACACCTGTCATCCCAGCACTCAGGAGGCTGAGGCAGGAGGATTGCTGTGAGTCCAAGGCCACCCTGGGCTACAAAGTGAACTCAAGGCCAGCCTGACTGCATAGTGAAACTCTCTCTCAGGAAGACAAAAAAAAATAAAAAGATTTCCACAATGTACTCAAAGACCAGGAGACTTGCAGTACCGATGCCTGATTAGGAACGTAGGGAATTTTGTTCAGAAAACCAGCAGGCCAGTTACAGGCTCTGCTTGAGTAATCAGGGTAGCTGTGATGGGATCCATTAAGTGTGACACAAGCGTCTGCCATCGGAGACAAAGTGGCCACCTGCAGCCCCAAACAACGGAAGGGGCGTTTCATTTGTATGTGCGGTTAACAATAATTTTAGCTCACATTTAAAAACTGGAGGCAGGGACAGAGCTCAGCGGCACAGTGCCTACCTACCTGGCAAGTACCAGGTCGCGAGTGTGATTGCCGGTAGCAAATAAAAGACAGAAAGAGAGGGGGAGAGAGAGAGAGAAATTAAATAAATGAATACAAACTAGAGTATTTGAACTTTAAAAAAAATAGGAACATTCATCTTCTGAATTTCTGTTTTCTGAATCAATCAAGACCAAATACTAAATGTGTTTTCTCCTTCTTTGGAGGCAAATTCTCTACATTGGTAGACCAAAAAGAACACTTAAGTGCTTAAACTTTTCAGGAAATGACAGGAGAGAGGGAAATTGAAGTCCGTGACGGGGAAGATGGTCCCGCCCCGGCTGAGGTAACCTGGCCACTCTCCCCCAGCAGGCGGCTCTGCGGTGAAGCCGCCCCTCGGGCTTCTGGAAGTGCTTTGCTTTTGAGTGTTCCAGAAAGCGCCTAATGAGCGTCCTGGAGACTTCCGCCCTCCACGCCACGCGGTTTCTCTCTGTGCCTTCTCATTATCATCTGTGGCCGCAGGCAGTGGGCCAGCGAGTCTTGGATGAAAGAATTTTGCAAATGAAATTTCCAGAGTGTTGTCTCTTACCATTAAAAAAAACAGCATGAACTAGTGATTAAAAGCACATTTTTAACTCATTGGAAATTAAGATACAACTCAGTTGAAGTAGATTAATATATTTGAAATTATCTTCAGTATACTTCATATAATCCTAAATTGATGAATTTTCCTGTATTAAAGATTCCACTTCTGCATGGTTGCAACTATCATTTTCTTTTGCATTCTTTTTCATAATTTTATGTTGGGGTACTTTTTATTTTAGTATCCTGTTTGCTATATTTTGAAAGTTTGTCATGAAATTCTCACGTTTTGTTTAAAAAACTTTCATCTGGTTTCTGGAGAATGATGATGCCTAAACCATTATGTGTAAGATTGTTCCAGATTTCCTCAAAACACAGTATGGCTGGGCACTGTGGCCTCTACTCCCAGCACTCAGGAGGCTGAGGCAGTAGGATTGCTACAAGTTCCAGGCCAGCCTGAACTACATAGCAAGACCGTCTCAAAACAAAACAGCAGGATGGGTTAGGCCAAGGGATTTTAATCCAACAAATACTGGCTATGTGTCTCACTTCTTTTCAATCAAGTACACAAGTTCATGAGAAAAGTGGGATTGTTACAGACCAGTGTCTGAAAAATACAAGTATTTAAGCCTAAACAATCACAGGTAAAGTTGACTAAAATAAGTAAGTCTAAAGTCCTTGCTATTTACAGCTTTGGTCTGGGCAGTCACCGTTGCTAGGCGTCAGCCACAGTGACCTTAGCCTCATGAGTCTCCTAATGCCACTCCTGACAGGAACAGGAAGGCCAAGAAGAGCAGAGCTCTGGCTTCCGCCTCTGCTGTGCACCAGCCCGCGGCATGGGACCTCACTGCCCTCTCAGCGTGGCAAAGGCCTAGGCATCTTGGGAGCCCTCCGGGTGTACCAGGCACCGCCCCGTTTGCTCTGTCCTAGGGCGTGGTCCCTCCTCGTCGCCTGGGCAGTTTCCCTGGCCTCAGCTGTGGGAGGTGACCCACGCTGAATTCCAGATTCACCTGCACCCCTGAGTCAGACCCTGCAGGCCTACATCCCACCCTCCCCCTGCTCCCCCCACCCCCGCTCAGCAGAAGGACCCTCCAGAGGGAGGGCAGGGGAGCGTGCTGAGGGGAGTGGGCAGCCGCCTTGGCGACGCTGGACGGCAGGGAGGGCTGAGCGCCTGCATGCAGCCTGCAGGCCTCGTCCGGCCCAGCCGTTGTCTGGGGTTCCCCTCTCCCCCGTCGCCCTTACCTACCCATTGGAAGAGGCTGCCCAAGTCACCAGGTCAGGGACAGACACTAAAACAGCGTCACCAAGCTCCCTTCGGGCACTGGGAGGTTCCGAATGGGTCACACTCTGTTCCACCGGGAAAAGCCTTTCTCTGCACCATGTGTCCTCAAAGTCCCCACACCCCGAATAACTTGGAGAAAAACTGACTTTGCAAGACGTTAGAAACATGGGCAAACATCTGGCGTGTTTCTGCCTCGCTCCTATGTGTGCGTCCTAAACCTTGGTCGTCCACATGGGCAAAGCTGGGTCAGACCGCAGTCCTTTGTAAGGGCCTTGAGCGGCCACCCCGCTTCCTCTAAGCCCTGGACTCCGGCCCACCTGTCGCCTGGCCCGGCTGTCCAGGTCACGTGTTTCGTGGCTGTTTTGAAATCTGTCCCCGTGTTGACTGACACATCGTGCTCTGACTTGGTGTCTGTTCTCTCTCCCTCCTGCTGGTCACAGAGGCGCAGCCCGGTAAGAACTCTCCTCATTTCCCCTGAAACATCCACAGCGAGGGTCACCGCCCAGGCAGGGCGGCCATGCCCATTCCCGGCACGTTTGTGAAAACCCAGAGTGCAGGAGGAGGATAAATTAGGGTGACTCTTTCCAAGCCTTGTGCTCTCTGAAGCCGTGTTTTATAACTGTCAGAGGACTTGTCTGTAATGGGCTAAATTCATATATGGGGGTTTTAACTCAGTGCTAAATGTGAAAAATAAGGGTGTGTGTGTGTGTGTCCAAGGACTGCCCACTGGCCAGAAAGAACCGTAGAAGCTGATAACAAAGCAAACAAGAACAATAAAACTGTAAAAATAATAATTATTAATAATAAGGAATCAGTTTATAACCCCCCCCCCCTTGTTTCAAGCCTGAATTCAAACCATGTCCTTGACTCTCGTTTATACTGGTTAAGACACTGGTACACGCTGGTGATTTCCAGCTAGGGCGTGGGGGAGTGGCACCTTCAAGTCAGTGTCCTAAACCGTCACCAAGCTAAATGTCATCACCGAAACAGGCAGGGCAGGTCATGAGCCACAGTGAGATCTCAAGGCATTCAAAGCAAGAAAAAGGGGAGCCTTTGTTTCGCTTGATGTGACCCCCATACACACACACCCGCTTACTGCCTTCACAGAGGAGATGAAACTGAACCTGTCCTGTCTAAAACACCCCCAGGGCCTCGTCAGTCCAACTGACTGATTACTGTTTAAGGCGGACACCTTGCCTTGGGGGTTCACTGTTTACACCGCAGAGCCGAAAGGAGGGGAGGGGCTCCCCAGGAGTTTTAACTCAGGGCCCCTCCCTGTGTGTGGTCAGCGCCAGCCTGGCTCTCGATTTCTGTGCTGCCACACCAGGGCCACCAAAGATCGCCAGGCGAGGACCCGGCTGAGGGGGCTTCTCCTCCGGACCACTCACGTGTCTGTTTCGGTCTCAGAGCGTGTTCTCTAATTTTCAGACAGCAGCGTTTTCTTGTCTGGTTCTTCCACGGGTGGCTGGCACTGAACTTGTGACTATTGGTTTAAGAGGAGCGAATGTTCGCAGGGGACCCTTCAGTGTTAATAAAAGTGTCACGGCACCCTTCGGTGCCTTTCCGTGACACCGATCTGCGGAGTGAACTGAGGGGTTTGAAAGAAGCCGTGGCCTGTCTATTATATTTTAAGTAAAAGGGGTCAGGCGGAGAGATAGGAGGGCTCAGCCCCGTCCTCCCCACCCCAACAGCCGGACTTCAGTTCCCTCTCCCGCCAAGGCCAGCGCCCCGTTAGTCTTGTGGTTCATGACCTGATGGTAAAGCAGGACCTCGTTGCTGTAATTCTCACGATGCCAGGGTCCTTAACTCGGGAAGACAGTTCAGCCCCATTTACATGATTTGGTCTCTAAACTTCAGTCCACAGCTTTATTAATCCAGAAACAAATATGCTTGTTTCTGGATTAATAAAGCAATAAATGTGTCTGTTTCTGCTGTGGTCTCCTCTAATGACCATAGCAGAGGGAAGTGACTGTAATTATTAAAAGGTCTCTGTCACTGTGCAGGACTTTTTATCTGGGACACATAGTAGAGGAAACACTGAATTATTTTCAAAACGAGAAAAATACAGCGAGAGAGATGGAGGCGCCCACCAGGAAACACAATGGCCTTTGTTCGGACAGCGACTGTGCCTCTTTCTAAATGGGTCCAAGCTCCCCCAGACGCAGTCCTCCAGGTGTCTTTCAGCACCCCAGGCTAAGAACCTTCCAGAACTTCTGCTTTGAGTCCCAGCTGTGCACTAAATCAGTCCCTCTGTGGTCTCAATACATCTCTGCCGTGGCGTTGCAGAGCCAGAAGTGATCTACTCCTATGATGTACTCCTGCCTGGGCTATTCCCCCAATAGCATCATGACTTGAGCTAAAGAAGCCACTTCCAGGTCACAGATGGGGGGCAGACCCTGGGGGGAGGACGTGTGGATGGTGCGGAATTCCCTGACTCCCTGAAAAGACAGTCCATCTCGTGGCAGGTTCCCCCAGCTTTCCCTTTTCTCTGACACTAACTTTGTTTCCCTTTTAAACCGTGCTAGTAACATGTGATTGTTTCTGCTAGCAATGTGGGCCCCGCACCTAATCAGAAGCAGATAGAACTCCTGAGTACATCTTAGCATTTTCCAGTATCAACCACTTGGGGAATTTGGGCTTACTTCCTTATCTGCTAGAATTCAAGAGGGGTTTTGTTTTTGACGGATGGTTTGCTATTTGTCTTCAAATCCCAAACCCACTCAGGTAAGGGGCTGTCTTTTCAGAAGCCTTAGGATTCACCCTCCCTACCTCACCTTAACTTCTGAGTGAAATGAAACCTGACTTGTGTATGTGTGTGTCTACAAATCCCACCGTGAATGCCACCCCGGGAACAATTGCATTTGTCCCCACCTGCATTGCTTTGAGTTTAGTTTAAATGAAATAACAGAAATAATACATATTGTACATAACATATATGTGGTCTTAAGCCTTATAGTGTCTATTTCTAATTCTAGGGTGCAATTAAAAGGAACTTATCCAGTAAGTATATCTTAGCTACCAGAAATAGAGTACAATGTCAAAGAAGAAATAGTTCCTTGGATCTTGGATATAGACAATTTGAATTATTCAGCCTTGGGTTTGATTGCTAAGGCTTACTTTAAAAAAACAAAACATCTTTTACCGTAAAGAATCCTTATTACAAGTAAGAGTCCCTTGCGGGTTGCCAATAATTAATATATAAATTCACAAAAAGCATGTTTTTGGAGAAGCTTTGCTGTTTTCTTCCCATATTTGTCAATTCCTGCTGTATAAGTTAAGTTTAGAAATGGATATAATCTAGGAGTGGGCATGACTGGGGGGAAGAAAATCAAAGGTCGAACCAGCCTACATATTCCAGTATAATTTGAAGTGAAAAAGTTTAGTCACCGAGGTATATGATACAGGTTATAATATATAGGGCATGATTTCCTCTGCTGCATGCAACATTCTAGGAAACTCTAAACCCGTGATTCAGAGCTAAAAATGTCACATTTGCTTGGAATTTCAAGAAAAGAATGGGCAGAGAATACTGGATCCGTGTGGTATGCACAGATGGCCTGGCTTAGCATTCTCTATGGTAAGGGAGGAGCGGTGTGCTGTTCCTAAACCCTGCAGTATACAAATCTTCCAGTCGAGGCTTTGTTTACAGTAGGTTCTTGGTTAACGAGGCTTTATAAATGCCAGAGAAAATGCCACTCCACGTGCCAGACATACGGCCGTTGCCCTGCCAGGGGAGAGGGTTGGTTTCATAAAGTTTTCAGATTGAGTTGTTTATTGATGGGACTTACATCTCTGTGTATTTCCAAACATAGTTTGTAAGACGTATGAGAAGGGAGTGAGTGGTAAACGTGGGCCTAAACGGGTCTTTTGTTCTGTGCATAAGGTGAAGAAGTGGCGAGACCCAGGCGCTCCACGCCGACTCCAGAACTCCTAAGGTGAGCGCAGAAGGGGTTCGAGGTGCTTCATGCAAGGCGACTGAGCCTCTGCGAATTAAGCAAGGGTCCTCCGGGCTGAGCTCCCGTCCCCTGCCGCCGAAAGGCTTCCTCGACAAGTACACAGTGTGGCCCACTATGACTATGAGAGAGTCCGGCCTCTCTCATAAATGCAGCCCAGGGAGACCTCTGGGGAGGCAGCCTGGCCCTTAGCAGGCTGCCTGACGGCAGCTCAGTCCTCTCCCCTACAGGGAGGCTGAGGGGCTGTGTGACCAGGTCCTTGGGTTTCTGGCACTGGGATCTGACATGGGGTTAACTGCCCCACAAAGGCGGGCTTGTTTCCTCAGATGCACTTTCTTGATGTCCCAGCTGCCACGCACCAAAGGGCTCCTCTCCTTTGGTTTTTGGTTTTAGCAGAGCACGGTCTTTCCCAGTGTAGCCGTGTGAGTGAACGTTGTGCACATGCACTTAGGTCTCCGGAAAGACCCATTTCTCTTTTCAATCTGGATCTTTTTAAAGCTTCTCCCCCTCTGCTTCCTCCCCCCCCTCCTCTTCTCTCTGTCTCTGACTCTCTCTGTCTGTCTGTCTCTCTCTGTTATGAGGATTGAACCCAGGGCCTTCATACTGAGCTGCATCCCTAGCCCTTTTCTTAATTCTTTTTTTCTTTTTAATTTTTGAGACGGGGTCTCTCACTAAGTGGTCCAGGCTGGGCTCAAACTTGCCATCCTCCTGCCTGTTTCACAGAGTGGGGGTTCACCAATGTGCACCCTCAGATCTGTGCTCCTTTTCCCCACAACCAGTGTAGCTCGGTCATTAGGAGAAAAGGTGAGCGTTTGCTTCCGGCCTCCCATTCCCCTGGGCATCTCAGTGCCCCGTCTCTCTGAGACGCGCCGTGCTGGAGTACTGGGTCGCTGTAAGTGGGCCACTGAGTGGGAGGGGAGGAGATGACATCAGAAGCCGGACAGCAGTTTCCCACTCAAACACGAACTTCCCGGCAGCTGGTCACAGGGAAGTGTGGATGCACAAATGGCCTGAGATCCCCGGACAGCCAGGTCTCTACCAAAACCCGTGTCTCGGACACTACGTCCTCTAGATATAAAAGATTCAGATGCTTTGAAAGAGATTTTCTCCTCCATTTATTTCTGCTGGTCTGACGCCCTGGTCCTGCCCTGGGAACTGGGGATCTTTATCTCCCACCGCTCTCATCCTGTGATATCTTTGACATCTTTAGTAACACTTCCCAGCTGTGCCGGGGTTTTGTCCACATTTGCATGCGTAAGCACAAGGGTGCACACTGGCTTTTGCTTTAGCAACACAAATATTCGAACGCTTGTGTGCTTTAGAGGTGAGTTGTGGAGCCCTGTCTCATCCTGTCTTCCTGTGTGTGACGTAGCAAAAAGCCTCCGGATGACACTGCGGCCCTCGCACCCCTCTTCGGCCCGCCCCTGGAATCGGCTTTCGACGAGCAGAAGACAGAAGGTAGGAAAATGCTTTCCTTCCGTAAGGTGTATCTACAGTAAATAAATGGATTTTGAGGCATGTTTTTAACAGATCATTGGATCTTCGTGGGAAAAATGGGTTTCAATCTATGATATGTGATTGAAAAAGAGTGTTTAAAATTTGAAGACATGAATCCCCCTCACCGTCCTGCTCCTCGCTTTGCACACACTTGTCCCACCGTCCCGGCCCCGTCCTGCAGCAGCTCCGGAGAGCTCTCTCCTGAGGGTCTTTAGCTGCGCTGTCCCGGCTGCCTCCACGTCCTGAATCCATTTAAAACATTTTGCACAGGGACTCACGTGGATGAAGAGGCTGCATCATGTTTCCACGAGCTGCCTTTCCTCCCATACCTAGTAAATACACTCAGGAAAACGAACTCAGAACTACCCCAGTACGTGGCAAAAATGGTGGAGAAGTGTGTTTGAAGGGAGGGGCATGGCGGGGAAGGTTAATCTTTTACTGTAGTAAATTTTTTATCTAAACATTCACCATATCTTGTGATCACACCTCAGAGGTGTGCTGTGAAGAACTCAACTCCTGTGTAGTTTGCAAATTTCTAATAGTTGGACATTTAAAAATTTTACTTCCAGAAGTAACTACTAGCTAACAAGTTCACATCTCAAAAGAGATCAGTAAAGATGAATGCACGTGTGCACCCGTGCTGGCCGGGGAGTAAAAGCCCCAGGACCTGAACCCCGGCATGGGAGGCCCGGGCGGAGGTCACCTCCTCACATGCATGGCTGTCTCTGCCGCTCTGCTGTAGACTCTGACCACGCTGGCTCTGGGTAAAAGTGGTGTTTGGATCACTCGCTCTAATTAATGTTTGCTGACTGGAGACTCAGGAATGATTTTCAGTCATTTTGCAACTTAGAAAAAGACAGACTTTCATCTCTGGCATTATCGGTACATTTACCTGTTAAGTATTTATTCTGGAGTTAAATGTCTGACATTTTAAAATTAACCATGTTTTCCGTATGGTGAGAAATAATGTACAGCTTGCTGATATAGAATAAGCCTGCTGGGAAAGAGATCCACTCTCTTCTGGAAATGTGTCTACGCCCCGTGCAGGCGCCCCCGGAGGCATCTTGGCTAATACAGAATGTCTTTATAAAAGTTACTTGCCTTAGGAACACCAAGGTGTGTGTGTGCTAAAGTACTGTCTCTCTAGGACCCAGTGTCCTTCAAACTTACAGGAAACAGGACTTGGAAATCCGATGAACAGACTACGCTATGATTAACAAAGAGACCCCCAAGGACAGTAAATTAACCAAGGGAGAATCTGTCTGCACATTCACCTTCTAGGAGTAAACAGTCTCGGGCTGGCGGGGAGGACCCGTTTCAGCTGGGTCTCATCGCTCACTGGACAGGAGAAGGGTTTGCGAGAGGCCAAGGGTCTCTCTGCCTATTGTAAGAGGAAAGTCTGAGAGAGGCACAGTCACTTCTTGCCAAAGCCCCCTGGAGGGAATTTGATGAGGGGTGGGCAGCTAAGGACGATGATGTCGTGGGGAAGTGGAGGAGGGGTCCGGGAAGCAGCGAGCAGTCAGCCACACCTGGGGGCTGGGTCAGGAGCATGAGTAAAGAGCACCATGGTCCCCTCTGGTGACTGCACAAGTCTGTCACCCAGAATCCCGTGTAAAGGTGGCCTCATGGTAGGGCTGTCCTTTGTCTTATCCACCCAGCCGTGCTCAGCCTTATTTCTAGGTCATAAATGTAAGGTGCCCGGAAGTGGGCTTTGACGTGACAAATTCCACTGACAGTGGAATAAATTCCACTGTTGTACGGAAGTCGAAGCAGGTCTCCGACATCCGGGCAGTGCGTCACTTTGCACTGACAGAAATAATGCCCCTGGCACGGTCCCTTTCCGGCCTGCTCACTCCTTTGGATTGCTTCTGTTATTGCTAACTTATAAGATTTAGGGGAAAAGTCCTATATTTGGGGTCAAATACACCTGGTTCTCATCTGGGTTTCTCTACTTTCTCTAAAGACAAGTTATGGAATCACTCGAAACCCTTGGTTTCCGTTCCCAAAAGTGGTACTGAAGTCACCCACTTGGTGGTGTTGGGAGGGTCAAAATATAAAATAAATTAAGAGCATCGCGCCTCTGTGAGAGGTGGTCTGTGTACATTTTACGGACTGTGTTTCTATCCTTTGCCTTTTTCAATCCTTAACGCCTGGGGACATTCTTATTGTTTCCACCTTTCGAGGAAGGCAGGAAGCTCACAGAGGTCACACACCTGCCCAAGGTCCACAGTAAGTCCAGAGGCTGAATTCAAGACCAGGTCCAGCTGACTCCCTGCCGGCCTCTCCAGCATAAGGCATTATTACCGCAGCACCCGCTGAAAAGGGTGGGCAGGCACACGATTACCACAGCGGTTTTTAAAAATCAAAGCAAGAGCAGACAAAGACAAAAAAACATTAAGCCCGACATCCTCAGCCCCAATAAATACCTAATGGCCCTGACTTACCTCAGACACCTAAGTGCTTGTTTACTTTTCTGGTTCTCTGAAGATATTCACTAAGCATTTCTAGGGCAGTCTGACTTTTTATAATATTGTGCAAGGTTTATTTAAGGACTCTGGAACACCTTTAAAGAGAGGATCCTCCGTGTTGAACCAAGCAACTTGCAGTTTTGAAGCATATTCATAGCTCACTTTCAATAAACCACCTTGTAACAAAGCAAATGTCCCCGGGAGGAATGCTTGAGTTTTGAGACGGGCCTCAGAGCAGAGCCAGTGTGGGTTCTGATATTCAGAATGTCCTTAAGTGACCCCCAGGCAGAAGACTCGGGTTCTATTTTGAAAGCTTTGCTATAGCTCTGTGTACAGACGCCCTGACACCCCACGCTGTCGTTTCTGCCTGAGAAGAATAAAGAGCAGCACATTAATCCTAAATTAATCTCCTGGTGTGAAGCAGGGGGAGATGATTTTGTGAGGCTCAGCTAAATCAAAAGTTTAAAAAAGTCAAGGTAAGGGGTGGTTCTTTTTTTAACTTACCTTGGGAAATTCTCTTCTTATCTTTCCAGTTCTTTTAGATCAGCCTGAGATATGGGGTTCAGGCCAACCAATTAATCCAAGCCTGGAGTCACCAAAGCTAACGAGGCCTTTCCCCACTGGAAGTAAGTTACATGTCTGCTCTGTCTGGAAGAATAGGAGACTCATTGTGTTGTCTGTCTGCATAGGGAAATGAGGCCACTCCTGAAAGCTGGCCTGAGCAACACTGAAGCTATACAATGTCAAGAGGAGATGCTGCTATGCTGGCGGGGTTTCAGAGTTAAAGAGACCTTGCCAGGCTAGCTAGGCAGTAATAAAGTGGATGAAACTGATCAACCCTGAGTCAGGGAGTCTTCTGTCATCTCATTGGCTCATCCATTTCCTTCCTTCATTAACCCCTTCATTGCATACGCATGCATAAGAATTCCTTCCAGAGGGAGCCCTGGGTTATCACCCTTCACAGAGGTGCTCCTCCCAACAGAGGACAGAAGGGACACAAGGAAAGAAAAGAGTAGCTACTGAGCGCAGGGAAGCTGGGACGGGGAGCAGGGACGTGTGCATAAAGCCGCAGCGACCCTGCTCTCTCCAGCAAGCTCAGGTGGCTGGAGCAGGAAGCCTGCAGATGTGTGTGACCTTTCACCCCGGGTGGCCGCACTCTCTGGACTGAGTGGACTGCCCCTTTGGTCAAAGCCACGGGCATGGCAGATCTACTGAATTCCCCTTCAGTTTCCCCTAGCGAGGATGCATATGGAAAAGGCTCCCTAAAATACCCACTGGAGGGCTGGATCGTGGGAAAACGTATTTGATTGGGGCAGGGGAACTACAAAGGGTATTTTTACTTCTTAAAGCTCACAGATAGACCAGCTAATACTTGTGGTAGATCAGTATCTCCTGAAATTTGCATTTTGTTATCTGAAACATGATCCTAGGAGTTATTGAAGGAAATCGGTAATCAAAACCAAAGTGGTATTCATTGTGAACGCTTTTGCAATAAAACCAACAGAGTGAAAAGTAAATCTACTGATTGGGAAAAAATTTTGCCAGCTGTTCCTTAGACAAAGGATTGATATTAAGAATTTATAAAGAACTCTAAAAAAAATCAGACCTTCCCCAAAATAAAAGACCTAATCAAAAAGCAGGCAAGTGAAATGAATAGACACTTCACAGAGGTACAAGTGGTCATTAAATATATGAAGAAATGTTCAACATCTTTGGCTATTATAGCAATGCAAATTAAAACCACACTGGGATTCTATCTTACCCCAGAAAAATGGCCATAATGAAGAAATGCAATAATAAATGCTTATGAGATTGCAGGAGAAAGAGGGACCCTTCAGCACTGTTGGTGGGAATGCAAACTGGTAAAATCACCGTGGAAATCAGCATGGAAACTCCCCGACAAACTAAAACTGGAGATTCCATTTGACCCGGTTACTTCTTTGCTAGGTATCTCCCAAAAGAGTTATCACAGTGATCGGCACATACTCATGTTTATCGCAGCACCACTCATAATAGCCAAATCTGGGAAGCAGCCTGTGTCTCAGTCACTCACTGCTGAGACCAAATACCCCACACCCACACATTAAAGGAGAAGAAGGTTATTTTGGCTCACAGTTTGTAAAGGTTCCAGATCATAGTCAGGTGGCTCCCAGCCAGGGCCCCGTGGCTGAGGGGCATCATGTCAGGCAGGCAGGAGGCAGCAAGCGACAGCAGCAAGCCTGTCTTCCCTCTCTCTGGATTGCATCCAGGCTGTCAAGCTATTGACTTGTGCCACCCACACCCAGGATGGGGTTTCCATGATCCACACCCAGAACTATGCTAAACTCATTTAGTTATCACGTATCATTAGTCCCAGTATTACACCCCCGAAATCCACCCATCTCCGAGAAGCCCCAGCTGTGAGCGCATGAGGCTTTGAGGGGACATGGAAACATAAACTGTAACAGTTTCTATGTCCATCAACAGGTTCACTCTTTGAATCGACCAAACATGAACAATAACAAGGAAACACACAGTCAAAGGAAGGAGAAAGAAATGTAGCCATTAAAACAATAATTTCTAACTTCACCCCAAAGTGACAAGCCCGGTTCACAAGGGCAAACCCTACGATAGGGGCTATAATACTATAATGTTTTGCCCAACATTTTGTTTGGTTACCATTTTTATGACTAGAATCTGGTCATTTGTTTTTGACCCAACTCACTTTGCTTCAGATATTCAAAATTATACTAAAATTTAAGAACTACTTCTTTAAGAAATCTTTCCAGGCTCAATTTGGGCAATAATGTCAACACTGAGTTACAGACACCTCCCTGCCACTGCACCCAGCCTGTCACTCTTGGAAGTTAGCTGTCCATTAATATGCTACTCCTTGTCAGTCATAAGCTCCTGGATACTATTCCACCCCAACGCCCCTAATTCCTGGTGCACGAAAGGAGACAGTGTGGTATGAAGTTTGAGAATGATATCTGAATGAAGTGAACATTGATATTATTGTTGTCATCTAACATTCTCTTGAGAAAAGCTTGTTTTAGTAAAATGCACGAATCTGAATAGGTCCTGCTCGATCTTTTGACTTTGAACTTTAGAAACTGTAGACCGTTCGTGGCCATCCATTTCTGGTATCAGGCGTGTCCATGACAATGTGAACCGTCCCACCTGTCTGGGGTGCATCGTGCTGTCACTAACTCTTGCCTTCTCTCTCTATAGCACCTCCACCACTGCCTCCGAAAAATGTCCCAGCCACCCCACCTCGCACAGGCTCCCCCTTAACGGTTGGACCAGGTAAACTTTAGGTCTTTTGTGTCCCCACATGATTGGCAAACAAAGCAGTAGCCGAGGGCCTCTGCACACCCTCCGCGCCGGCGCTGTGGGTCTTGGGACGAGATCTGTAGTTAGTCTGCTTCCGATGCAGTCCGCTGTGCAGCTTTGTTTTAAAACCACTCCACGAGTCACCAGAAGTAAGGACAGTGACCCCTTCATTAATTTCCCTCGGTATGATGTTGTCGCCAAGACCCACATTAACTCACAAAAGTACAACAAAACTTCGCGATAGAAGTGACTGCTTCATGGACCACTCCCCTGCTCGAATCACACTTTAATGGTTTTAAAAGTAGTAGTCTCAAAACACAATTTGTATCTTTCTGAGAACCAATGCAAGTTCTGCTAGAACTAAAAACTGTCCAGTCTGTAAAGTCATCACAAGGGTTCCAGGATGGGGGTAGACCGTTGGTGGAGATTTCCCCCCAGGAGAAGCCATTCAAGTATTTACTATCTCTAGTGACGAGACACACTGAGATTACGAAACAAGGAATGACCGCCATCTTTTAGACGGATAGCTCATAAAGCACGTTTTTACCATCTGTTACAATCAATGCTATGTATTCGTGCAATTTATAACTGTCAAATCTCACCGCATCTGCAGATGCAAAGTAGCGATGGTCATTTCTTGTACCTGGACCTTAGGACACGGTTCTCTGTCACGTTTGCGATTCTCCTGCAGCTTCGTCCTTTGCTATGTGTGTAGTCTGGTGAGTTTGAGAAGTACAGAGTAGGATATTCACCAACAAAAACGAAAGGGAGACACAGTCATTTGTGAAAGTTACATGGGCTCAGTCCTGACAGAGAATCGTCCAGAGCCTCATAAATTATGACGCTTTCGCGCCCAAGCCATTGGCCTCCTGAGCGCTTGTAAGTTACGCTAGTGATAAACAAGCCTGCCGGAAACATAACTAGAAATACAGAGAGTCGTGCAAAGCCCCACCTCATTTCCCCTAACCTTGCAGCTTTGGTACGTAATTTCTTTCAGACAAGTAAGAGAATATCAAACCAGTTCTTAAGAGTCCAAGAGTTATTTAAGGGCAGAGTGGCTTCTGGTCATACCTTCCAGTTACTTAGGTAACAATTTTTAATTTGAATAACCTCACTTAAAAAAATAATTATAGTTCTTCAAATTGCAATTGTTATCAGATATTTCCTACAAGCTGTAGAAGACAGTGTTTTCCCCATTCATTACTGATATAAAGTTAAAAGCATAGCTGCTGCTAATACTTAAAACGAAACAGGTGTTTCGTACCACAGCTTCTGAGCGACAGGCGTTAGCATGGGGAAAAGAAGTCATGAAGGTGTGTTTGTGATTTTCTTCTCTGTTAAACAGGCACCTGTGCGTGCATAGTCCTCATAAGCACCAGGTGCCTTCTCAGGAGCCCCTGTGTGTGTGTGTGTGTGTGTGTGTGTGCACGTGCGCGTGCCTGGGGTGTGCATACGTGGGTCTGTAAGTGCGTGTGAAGAGCTCTCTTTAAGCTTAGCACTGTGTTTCTGGCACATTTAAATGAAGAGCCTCTGCAGCTAAACGTGATGTCCACTTCTTTCTGACTAACAGATATGCTTAGTTCTCCTAACACTTCTGTTGAACACCCTAGAGCAGACGCTCTCTATGACAGCTCAGGGTGATTTTCAGCCCTGGTTCTCTGCATAGTTTGCTGTGTGCCTTGGATGAGGCCCGATACCCAGATGCAGGGGTGGGTCTGTACCTCCTGGGTAGCCTCATAGCTGCCCAGAGCGCTCGCCCGAGCAGCCTGGAGAGACGTAGCTCCGCAGCACTTTAAGTGATGCAGAATCGGCCAGCCGTGGTCCCCTTGCGGCAGTGTAGCAGACAGCCTGACACCGTGCCGCTCCCTTTAGGGGGTGCGTCCACCCCTTGCTGTCAGCTCTAATCCGGTGCTTTTCCCTCAGGAGAAACGCCCACCCAGGCCCCTCCCGAGGAAACACACTCACAGGCCTGGCTCAGCCCCCCCCACCCCTCCCCCGTACTAAGGTTCCCCAAGTCAATTACCAGTTTAAAAATCAACTACTTTAACCACAGGAAATGACCAGTCAGCCACAGAGGCCAAAATCGAAAAGCTGCCATCCATCAATGACTTGGACAGCATTTTTGGCCCGGTGCTGTCCCCCAAGTCTGTTGCCGTTAACACTGAAGAAAAGTGGGTACAGTTTTCGGATACGTCCCCGGAGCGCGCTATCCCTCAGCTGACTCCAAGGGAAAAGGTGGCTTCCCCCACGGCCGCTTCAGACAACCCAGCCGACTCCCCAGCTCCAGGCTCTCCTGGGCCCCCGGGACCCCCGGGTCCCCCCGGGCCTGCTGGTCCACCTCCTCGCACTGTACCGTCTCCGCTCAATCTAGAAGAGGTGCAGAAGAAAGTGGCCGAGCAGACCGGCATTAAAGACGATTACTTAGAAACCATCTCATCTCCTAAGGATTTTGGGTTGGGACAGAGAGCAACCCCACCTCCCCCGCCACCACCCACCTACAGGACCGTGGTCTCCTCCCCGGGACCCGGCTCAGGCAGTGGGACCGGGACCACCAGTGGTACGTCTTGGGGTGCGTGTGCCCGTCGCGGACCGGGGAATGGCCTGGCCACTGCAGCCTGAGCGATGCCCTCCTCCCGCCTGGCACCAGCTTCTGGCTCCTGCTGGTCCTCCTGGGTCTGGGTGTCCCTGGGCCCTGGCATGACCTTGCCCATCCAGTGCTCATGGTGCAGTCATGGTCCCAGTCTGTGGATGCGTCCCTCCTGCTTGGCACCCCCAGCTCCTGGAGTCCCCCACCTGCCACCTGCAGTCAAGAGGCTTCCGAGTTTTAGGAGAGGACGGTGATACCATTGCCTGACCTTCAGGAAGGCACTGAAAGGACAGATTTCACAGCGGCAGGGGGAGGGGCTCTGAGGTCAGATGCCAGGTATTTGGCAAGGGCCTTAGGTTTTTGTGGGTCAGTGTGGGGACTCCCACACTGACCCACTACTTTTTTCTTTTATTTCATTCATTTATTTATTTCATTCATTTATTTATTTGTTTTGGTTTTTTTGAGGCAGGGCTTCACTCTGCAGTTCAGGATAGCTCGAACTCACTCTTATAGCCCTATCTGGCCTTGAACTCATAGCAATCCTCCTGCCTCAGCCTCCCCAGGGCTGGGATTACAGGCATGCACCACCATGTCTGGCCTTTCTTTTTTTTTATGAGTAAGGAGAAAACTATGCCAATGTCTCTAATTTGCCTTTAGAAAAAAGAAAAAAAGATGTGAGGTTTGAAAGGGAAAATCGAGATTTTAGAGGTTGGCAAAAGGGAGGGAGGAAGGGAATGGCTGACACGAGGCACCCCCAGCCCAGTCCAGCTGCTGCTGAAAACGGGCTCCCTCTGACCTCCCCATCAGCCAGCTTACCAGGCTCCCAGCTCAGCTCTGGGTGGTGACAGGTGACGAGACGGGAAAGTGCTAGGGCTCTGGATGGAAGCTGTTACGTGGAACTTAATGTTTTTGTCTTTTTTATTTGAAGCTGCACTTTGTTTTCTAATTCTAAAAGTCCAGAACACTTCCGGTGCATAAGAGAGAAGCATCACGATTTTGCAAGCACACTTACTCCATATCTTTATTTCACTGCTGCCCAGATGTCCCCGGCCAGACCCTAGGTCCCTTCCCTCCGCTGCATGTGGCTTCAGTTCAGGCCCTCAGCGGGGTGGGTGCTGTTTTTTTCTTTATCTGCTCTGAAAGAGAAGCAAGTGTGAGGTGTCTGGATCTAGACCAAGGACAGGCATTTCCGTTTCCAGTGGGGAATGTTCCAGGGCTGGCTCTGTGTCTGCGGATGCCTCTGTGCCACCCCGGACCCTCACCACACACAGAACTGGTCTTTGCATCAGTAGGTGTGCTCTAGCCCGGCTCCTCCTCCAAAAGGAAAATCATTCGGTGCTCAAATAGGTCGGGGCAGATTCGCATTACACAGAGTCAGCAGAGGTCCTTACCACAGGACGTCTGCAGGCCTTAACTTTGCCAATAGTGACAACCACAGTCAGCCCCGGCACCGTGTCGAGCGCTGCTGCACCCTGTCTCAACCTCACAGCAGCCCCCAGGGTTGGTTCTGTCTTTGTCCTTGTGCCATTGAGGCAGAAAGTAAGGTTCAGAGCAAGAGCTTTGCCCCGTCCTCACTGCTGGGGTAAGACACTGGGCGTCAGAGCACCGGCCTGGTCCCAGCCTGTGTTTTCCGTCATGTGCTGTCCAGGCGCTTGTCAGGTTTAATCACAAAATGCCCCAGCTCATTCGCCCACGAGCGTCCTCCTGGACCCTCCAGTGTCGTCATCGAGATCCCCAAACCCTGCTCTCTGAATGTGGTTCTCTGTGGCCTGTCTCTAATCCCAGGGCGCCAGGGAACCCTCCTGCGAGGTCTTCTGCTCTTTTCTGAGCTGTGAGTCTCCGTACCTACCTGGAACGGTAATAGGTTAAACCTTCAGGTAGCAGATCCCAAGAAGTTAGGTATGTTTAAGGAGGGTCGTGCCTCACTGGTTGTCTAGGGGACCCCTTCTTGAGTCAGGCTTCCTGGTTCCTGCAGAAGGAAACCCCAGTACTCCCCACAAAGCAGAGAGGTCCTCAGCATCTCTCAGTCGCCTTCCACAAGGCCCTGGGAGATGTTTGTGGAACTGATCTGACCATCGATCTAATGAGGAAGAGAACAGTGTTGACTTTTTCTCTCTGGAATCTGAAAGTTTGATTTTAATGTTTACTTTCCATAGCTTTTTGGAAATTATTTTTAAAAGTTATCAGTAAAGACTGTTGATTCTTCATAACTGAGCTGGTAAAAACTCTATTTTGCTGGCATGAAAGGATTCTATTTCCTACTGGAATATCGAATGGGCCCCATGAAACTCGTGAATAAATAAAGTCCCGGTTTAGTCAGTGTTAACCTTCCACTGATGAATTCTACACAAACTAGCAAATGTAAACTTAGGATTCCAAAAAATAAGGCATGGCCTATGGCTTTAAAAATAAACAACGGATCTCAAGACCTGCTTTTGATAACACTCAGCCTTCTGGGACTAACGCTTCTTCTCCTTTACAAACTGGGTCTGACAGGGTCCAACTGGGTCCATTCTGTGCACGGAAGTGTGTGAAGCCATGGTCCAGGGGAGATTTCCCAAGCCTTAGGCTCTACAGAGTGCCCTGTGGTTCTAACACACTCCTGTAGTGTCTTTATAACTGCACAAAAACCTATGACATTGGCTCAGTAAAGGAAAAATAGAATTAAATGAGGGCATCCATAGAGGAGAAGGAAAACAATTAACTTGTCAATTAACCATTTTCTCTGGATTTTTTTTTTGTTGTTGTTGGATCTGTATCAAAATACCTAATCAGCCAGACATTTAGCTCAGTGGCTTAAGCACCTGCCTGGCAGGTGTGAGGTCGTGAGTTTAATCCATGGTACCAAAAAAAAAAAAAAACCCAAAAACAAACACCTCATCGTCACCACCATCGTCAGCATCTATTGCCTTCTGTTTAAGTAGCATTTAATATTTTAGCAAATGCTTTTATAAATATTTGCAACTTGGATTGTCACAGCTACCTTGTAAGATAGAATGATAGCTTATTTAGAAAAAAATACAAGGAAACTGAGGCTCAGACAGATGTAGATACCACATCTGACAGACAAGAGGTAGGCGGGGTCAGAACGCAGCCCTCCACCACGTCCATCCAGCGCTGTCCCGTACCCACACTGCCGTGAGGACAGCCCCCCGGTAACTTTCCAGCATTAATGAAGGGCGGCAGACCTCTCTTCCACAGCAAGAAGGGAAAGTAAAAGCAGCTGACCTTTTCCTGAGGCTGCTGCAGAGAGTGCATCTCTTACGTCACTTGGAAGGGCAATGTCCAGTGTGTTTGGGGCCGTTCTGCTGGCGCGGCTTCCCCCAGGCTGAGGGCAGTACCCTCCCCCATCAACCTCCGAGCCAGACCTCGCTGTGCATAACGCGTGTGTCCCACCCGCAGCCCCGCCCCGCCAAAGCCTTTAAGCTCTCAACATTATGCTGGTTTTTTTTTTTTTTTTTTGCAGTATTTTTAAGGACTCGATTGCTCAAGCCAAAAGGTTGGCTACCCGTGGTTTAAAGGTGGATTTCCCACCTCCATGGCATGTCTTCTGAAAATCTACCAACATCACCCCCCATGCCAGCTTCACAGGGGAACCTGTCAAAACCATCCCCATTTTTGTTTTGTTTTTCTAAAGAGAGCTTTAGCCACCGACTAAGTCCATTTACATGGAGGGAGATAGTTACAGGCTCACTATGCAAAATAAGAGACTGTTGGCAAAGTGTCGTGGGACACCACTGTGTCTCTGAAGCCACGGGAATTTAAGAGCTTTGGAGCTGAGGACCACATTCGAACTTTGCGATCTCGGGCAAGTTAGTATCTCTGAGCTTCTGTCTCTGTTGCAGTGAAGTGGTGCCTTGCTCCCTGCACCAGTCACAGGGACCAGACCGGACAGTGTCTAGCACAGATCCTGGCCCCATAAAATAAAAAGGGAAGTGCAGTAAAGAGAGAATGCAGTGGGCAGCTTTTGACGGTGGAGGCAGAGGAGGCCACAGTGTGCACCAGCAGTTATACCGATAGGACTTTCCGGAGAAACACACTCAGGACGCCACGCGGTTTAAAAAGAGGAGTGAGGGACTCCAAAGAGTCCTGGTTCACTTCAAAGCTCTTTGAAAATCCAAACATCTAGGGTCCCAAGGTGCTGCGCGTGGACTCCAGAGCACACAGGTTGGAGCTGTGGCTGTGGGGGAGCTGCAGGCTGGAGAGCTGTGGGGCGCAGAGGGGAGGACACTTCCCTGGGATAGAATTCCTCAGAAAGCGCCAATCTGTGTTTCTAACCAAAGGGATGACACCTCTGAACAGCAACCGCTTGAATTCTGACCCGACCGCCCTGAGGTCCAGCCCGAGGGGCTTCCCTGCATCCCAGACACATGACTGAGGACAGCCCCCCACCCCCGCCACCGAATGCAGAGTCCCCGCTGGCGTGCTGACGGTGTGCATGCCGGCCTCTGTGTGCGTCCGTGTTCGTGCGCTTGTCATGGGCAACCAGAAAAGTAAATCCGAGAGGCCCTTCCGAAATTCCCTGTGACAATCCCCCAGGAAAACTCTGCGTGGACAGACAGCCAGGCTTCTCCTTCCTCAGACAAATCCTCCACACTTGGTGCCGCAGAGCACTCAGCCAACGCTAATTCATTTCTTATCATTTGTCTTTTCCTTTTGTTAACAGCAGGTGTTTAGGTCCATTGATTAAGCTAGTGTTTCTATGTTGACACATGGCCCGTCTTTAAAATCTCTAACGTGGATAAATCATTTTCCTTCGGGCAAGGTTTCTAGGCTCTCTTCCATTTTCACCTTGAGTATAAATTCTGAATACAAAGAAAAATCAAAAACCTTGTCCTAAGCTTGGTATGTATGTGATCAAAGCCACCCACCGGTCACCCAAGAGTCACAAGTATTTACCTCCTGTCACTAAACCCCTGGCAAAGGATTTACTTTCGGTGGCTGCCCCATGACAAAGGTGGTACTGGGCTGCAGCTTCTGCCGTCAACCATACTTCGAATGAACACGTTTTTTTCTTTATTAAAGAAAAGGAAAAAAACCCACGTGTGCCACAGTTTTTAGTGTGATAAGTGCAAAAAATAAAGCTGTCCGTGATTGGCGTGGCGCGGTGACACCGTGCTCCCACACCTGGCTCTGCGGCCACTTCTAACACCAGCCTGTCTTCCAGGTGCGTCGTCGCCTGCCCGGCCAGCCACCCCCTCCGGCCCCTGCAGCGGGAGCAGCACCCCACCGCCGCCTCCTCCCCGCCCTCCATCTCGACCAAAGCTGCCTCCGGGGAAGCCTGGAGTTGGAGACGTGGTAGGTGCCCCTCTGCCCACCCCCAGGAAACAGACGGCGCCAATGACTCGTGACCCCAGAGCACCCTAGCAGGGGACTGGTTCCACTTCAGGGCTGAGCAGTAGGGCACCCACCCAACAACCCCTCGGGGCCCTGGGGAGGGTCTCCCGTGGCTTTCCAGCCAGGGTGTAAGGAGACGGGAACAGGACCCTTAGGCCCTCCCTTGGCCTGCAAGGAGGAGAGTGCTGTTCGGTTGTGTTAAACCCTTTAGAGAGAGACGGTCCCTTTCCCAAGATTTATCCGATTCTGCCAACTCCAAGCAAAAGAGAGTTCGTTCTTGACCCGATTTGATCCTGGTTTTTGACACCAGTGCAGACCAGTTACTGGTACCTGGCATGCTGGGTGAACGTCAGGAGAGCGGTGGCCTGATGAATCGGTTGCCGGGGTCCCTCGAGCTCTCTGAAGGGCGGGGTGCGGGCTTCCTGCGCGCACAGTGAAGAGGCTTGCGGCAGAGGCTGATTGCATGGGCATCGGTGAGCAGAAGTCACCAGCGTTGACATCTGTGATGCTTGGATCTTGGCTCTGCTAGCCAAGTCCAGGGTTCTGTGTTAAATATCTTCAGAGGCCACTGAGCTCTGAGCCGCACTGCTGTCTTAGTCCCTGGGGGTTTGCAGAGCCACACGGTGGACCCCAGCCTCTCCGAGCCTAGCACACACGTTTTCGCAGGCTGGGTCAGGAACTTCTGCTCTGCCCGTGCCCCCCCCACACACACAGTCCACCTTAGGGTGCATGGAGGCTGTGATGTCCTACTCGGGGCTGGGAGACCTTAAAAATAGCAAAGCAAAGAGCTGCAGGCTGCATGTCTAACTCTGGTCTCTTCTCTTCTCCCTTACAGTCCAGACCCTTTAGCCCGCCCGTTCACTCCTCCAGCCCTCCTCCGATAGCACCCTTAGCCCGGGCCGAAAGCACCTCTTCAATATCGTCAACCAATTCCCTGAGCGCGGCCACCACCCCCACCGTCGGTAAACAGTCTCCTCTCTTTCCATGTGTTTGTGGTGTTGAGCGGCTGTCTCCCCAGGCCTGTTTCTGGTTGAAATTGTTGCACTGTGTGTTCTGCTCCCGTCCCCTGACTCTTCTCAGCAAAGGAGGGGAGGCGCATCCCAAACACAAACAGCCAGATCGTGAGCTCCCCGGGTGCACCCTTCCGCCCTCTGCAGCTCCCTGAGGGGCCAGTCACAAAGTACAGGCGACGCCGTGGAGCAAGGTCCCCAGGGTTCAGTTCTTCCTCACTGTATGATCATGGTCTCCTCTGAGGAGAAATGGTGAAATCCCACCCCTGCACCACAGCGGGAATCATGACACTGCTTTGTTTTCTGGACGCAAAATGATTTCTCCATCATTTTGGGGTTGTCCTAAAGTTGACAAATGGTATGAACACTGGCACCGTGAGACGTCCACAAATTTTTTCTGACCATTTTTTTTCCTTGTGCTCTGCCAGTGATCTGTGGTCAATTTTCCCAGAAAAATAATAATAATACTAGTAAGTAAGTCATTGCTGGCATTTGGGGTAAATGCCTTTGAGCCTCTTTCCTTGTGCTGTACGGGAGTGAAGGGTGAGTGTCCAGTCAGCTGGACGGGTCCCAGGTGGACGCACCTGTTTTGCCCCCACCTTCCATCGGCCCCTGCTGCCCTGTCCCTTTTTGCACGGTGTCTGGAACCTGGGACTTTCTCATTCCTTGTCCCCTGGCGACCTTCCTTCCCCACTGTTGTCCTGTGTCATCTGGACCCCTCCCCACTTCCTCCAGGTTACCACCCAGCTCTCCGTCCTGCCTCACTCCCCCAGTGGCAGTGGCTTGATCCAAGACTGGCACTGTCTGGATGAGAACCCCTGTTTCCCCAGAGAAGGGGGCTGGCTCTTAGAGGGCCCAGGGGACTGTCACTTCCATCACAGTCTCAGTCAGGCCATCCCAAAGGACCTTCAAGTTTCCTGAAAATAGGCTCAGGGACCAGCTGCGTGGAGGTACCCTGAAATGGTTTGCACTGTGTGGCCAGCTCTGTTTCTTACCTTCATCGAGGACTGCGGCAGACTGGTTCCCGTCTTTCAATGCCTGCTAGCTCAATGCTTTCTGACTTTTTTGTTTCTTGTTACACCTCAGCTTTATTTTTTTTAACTCGCACCTTACTCTCCTTGATGTAGGCATCCTTGCCTCCTCTCACTGTTTTGCTTTCTCAAGGGGGTCGGCCTGGCGCCCCTCCGGCAGAAGTCACGCCTCCCGGCCAGCAGCTGGTCCCCAGCACGTCTGCAATGCCTTCTTGCAAGGCGAACCCCAGCAGGGTCACCAAAAACAGCCACATAAGAGGAGGGGACATTGCTTCGCTGCTGAGGCCCACCCTGGCCTCACCCCCGGCTTCTGCTGCTTTCCTCTGCCTTCATCTGCCCCCCCCGCAGCCCCCGGCCTCCTGCTCCTCATTTCCTGCCCCTGTGGTCACCTGACAGCCCCTTTGCTCCGGAAGAAACACAGCATCCCTGGGGCAGAGCAGCAGCTTTGCACGGGCGCTTTTTCCTGGGCTGGGGGGGGCACTCTGGCTGGGCCGCACCCAGGAGCCGCACCCTAGGGGGCTGGACGGTCCACTGACCGCAGTCAGAAGGCCCTGGGCGGCCAGCTGTTCCCCTACTTGGGGCACGGGTGTGGGACTAAATGAGCCAATTTTACAGTAATTTTCGAGAACTGAATTTTTAATGGCAAAGCTAAGCTTTCTACACATATAAGAAAATGTCCCTAAAAGGCTGTGGATATGAAATTTTTCATAAAAGCTGTAATATGGAGTAGTAAATCTGGCACCACGTGAGAAAACAGAACTTCCCATAGACTATTTCATTGAACTTAGACATCCTCGATTGAAAAGTGTACCATTACCTCGTACGTAATTAAGATTTTAAAAAGCTGCCCAGTGAGATAAGGTGCAATTTTTTAATATGAATTCTAAAACCCACC
This sequence comes from Dolichotis patagonum, assembly GCA_004027295.1. Taxonomy (NCBI): domain Eukaryota; kingdom Metazoa; phylum Chordata; class Mammalia; order Rodentia; family Caviidae; genus Dolichotis; species Dolichotis patagonum. The sequence goes on from PVJX010001862.1 coordinate 85,139, forward strand.
CCAGCTTTAAACAGCTGAGAACGTGACAGTGTGCGCAGCAGAATCAGTGAAATACAGCAAGCTCTCATACCAGAGAAAGCTCACAAGACCCATGCTGTGCAATCTGAAGAAATATTAACATCACGAGGATAGGGACAAGGTTGAATTCTGCTGAAAGAAACAGATTCCTAGACAAGATAGAATACTAGTAATAATGGAGAGTTATCTCTAATTGTAAACAATTTTTATTGCTTCTTTCTTGTAAGTATGAGGACCTTGTTTAAAGTTACTGCAAAATCTTCCTCAGGACGCCCTGCAAACAGACCCCAAGAAAAATGATTTTTCTTCCCTATGGATTCCACTGTGAATTATATCCCTTAGTTAGTAGTCATGCATTTTACTTCATACTTTTCACATCCCAGAAATCCGTAATGAAGGAAAAGCAATCTGTACGGCAACCAGAGACTCGGATGGGTTCCGATGCTCCCGCTGCTGTAGCACTTTGAGCAAAAGTGATTTGTACCCAGTGATGGAACCGCAGCATCTGGGGCATAAACTATTCTCCCAAGATGGAAAGCAGCTCAAAGCTTTCTTTTAAAAAAAAAACTGTATCAGTGTCAATTATTTTGCACAGAATGCTCTTTCGCAGGCAGGGCCTGTCCCCTAGATATCATAGGATTTGCATTAACTCATTCTAGCCACTAGGAAGCTCAGTGTGATAACAGCCGATTGACAGGTGATGGCTGAAAACCTTAAGAAATGACAAAAGGCAGCCTCCCCGCCTTAGTCCCAAAAACCAGGCAACAAGCACATAGAATATTTGTCAAAAACTGCGGATTATTTTTCTACCCCTTTTATGTTAGTTAACGTCTCAACTTTGTAGGTCCGTCTTTGTGCAGGTTTTATTCAATGTTCTAGTAAGGTCATGCTCATACTTTTAGAACTCGTAGCATTAATTTCTTTTTATTTTATTTTATTTGTCTTTTTTGAGACAGGGTCTCGCTATGTGGTTCAGGCTGGCCTTGGGCTCACTTTGTAGGCCAGGCTGGTCTCACATAGGCACTGATCCTCCTGCCTCAGCCTCCCGAGTGCTGGGATTACAGGCTGCACCTCCATGCCCGGCACATTGTTTTCTTTCTAATCACATAGAATAAAAACCTCAACCACCAGCACTTGACAGTCGGTGGGAAGAGAAACCATGTAAAGATCCGACACTGTGAGGACCTAGGCCGTGTCACCATGTTGTGACGATTCTCGGCCACATTTAGATGCAGCTGCATGCCATAGCCACAGATGGCACCCCGAGGACACTGTCCAGAGTTAGCAGCTCATAACCGTCCAAGGCAGCCCCAGGGCAAACTAAAGCTGTGTACTGGTGAGATGGAACTGGGAGAGCTCACGCAAGGACCTGGGGGTCCTGCCGGCTCTTACGGCAGTGTTGGAAGCCAGCTGCTTTTCCCTGGGGATCTGCGCACTGGGTGACCCTGCCAAGCTGCTGGACCCGGCGTCCGGCCGCTTGAGCACTGGGCCGGAGCAAAACCCACCTGCACGAGTTAATCAGGACTGACAGCACCTGTAAGGGCTCCCCAGAACAGCGCGGTGGGCTCGTTTTTTTCTGGACCTAACTTCTGCCAAATTCCCAGCTGCTAAAATCAGGCGTTTTTAAAATTCTGGTTCCTTCTCGTAGAGTCGTCATCCAGGAAGCGCATCACTTTCTATATCCTGATCACGACCCCAGTGTCTCTTTTCCTTCTGCCACGAAAGTCATTCCTGGGTTCCTATCAGTACAGTGCACTGCTTGATTCATTTGGGATTTGTTGTTTGTTTTTGTTTTCCATTTGTTTATGTTTCTTTGGCTCGTAGTGTCAGAAGATGATGTTTTTTATGACAAACTGCCCTCGTTTGACAGGCGCTGTGACGTGCTTGCAGGTATGGTGCTAGCTGAGTGAGTTCTAGGTACTTAGATTGTAACAATCCAAGCCATTACCCATGAATGCCAGAATCTTCATAGATCCGCTCCTCGCCTAGTGAGTGTCCGGCGCCCTCGGGCGCACCCCATCCATTTACTGTCCAGCGGGGAACCCACGCCGCTGAGCGTTTTTAGGCTGACATGTTGAAAAGCAGCAGGTTGCATGACAGTTTCTGAGTGAAAATGTTCAAAAGGTGAGAGGCCACGGCTTCATGAATTTCCAAAGGAGAAATCACTGAGCTGCTCAGAATCACATGTCTGGTGACCGCTTCTGACCTGAGAACACAGCCAAGCACCCCCAGAGCACGCCTGCTCTTTGGTGCGGAGGTGGAGGGTGTCCTGTGTCCGGACGCCCAGGCCATCTGCAGTGGGGGAGTGGAGGACTCCTGCGCTTCCCCGAGCCTTAGCCTGACACGCAGCACTGCTGTCCCTGAGGAGCTAAGCTAACTTCCAGGTGGCCCGTCACTCTGAGTTTACCTTCTCGGGAACCGAGGGGGATGCCGCCAAAGATGGAGTAGTTACAGCCGCTGCTGAATGAGTTTGCTCAAATCCGTGCAGTGAAAAGGCGCTGGTGCCCTGCATGGCCAGGAAGACTTCCGCTCCAGCACGGCACCCCGCAGCCGGCCTCCTCCCACCGCACCCCTCCCAGAGGCTCCCACGCTTTGCTTTTGCTGTTTTCCCAACTAAAAAAGCCCAGACTACCAGCCCTCCCTGGCACCCCGCATGCTCAGGGCATGCAGCGCCTCCGCCCCTCCCTGTAGTGACATCATGACCTGCTCTGTAACTCACGTTTTGTCCTTCTCTCTCCTTCCTTAACCTTCCCCGCCCCGCTTCAACTCCTGGCCATACAGAGAATGAACAGCCTTCCCTCGTTTGGTTTGACAGAGGAAAGTTTTATTTGACTTTTGAAGGTAAGTAGTGCATAGCATACCAGATTCTAACTTACTCTCCCCCGTCCTTCTTCCCCCGGGGCATTTTAAAATCCCAGTTCTCTTCAAAAAAAGTTTAGATCTCTCTTTCTACATTGAAAAAAAAAATGCTATGGCTACTTAGAAAATTTTTATGGCTAAAGGAAACAACATAAATTTGGTTTGTCTGTGATCTTCAATTTTTCATATTGAATAAATCAAAGTGATTTTGCAGTTAATATTAGTTCCTTAATTGACATAAATTAAAACAAAACAAAAAACACAGCTTCTTTTTGACCAATGAACTTAACTCTGTCAACCAGGGCTCTCTCCTAACTCTCGCAAATGGAATGCAACAAACATACGGACGTTTTGGTTGGTATTGGCATTTAACTTTGTTTTGGATAACGTGCATTATTGTAAATGGTAAATATGTGTATATATTCTTATGACAAGGTATGCCTAGGAGATTGGAAAAATGGGGAAAAAGCACGGTTTTTGTGGGCTTGATTTGCAACTGAAATGACCTCAGTGAAATGGACAGCTATTGCTGACTTGCCATTTTAGGAGAAAATGAAAACCAGACATAAATGATATCAAATTTCCAAACTCAGTGTTTGGTAATTTGCTATCCCCTAATTAAAGATGAACATTCTTCTGTTTCACATTTAAGTTCTACATCATCTTAAATGCATGTGATAAATGGCCCCTTTAAACTAATTATGGGGGAGAATTAAGTCATCTCGCTTCATGAATGAGCCACCTTCCACACAAGGGCCTATCAAGCCCCTAGTTGCTAGATTTAAAATACCTGAATTCGATCCTGAGGTCAAAAGTTGGTCAAGAAATATTCAATTCCAGAACCGAATCTCAGTACTGAACCTGTCTGTGTGTTTACTGTCACTAAGTAGACTTTGCCTAACTCAGATGCATGATTAATGCATTTTAAAAAATTAGCATAGCTAGTACTGTATGTATAAAAGTGAATGTAGCTTGTCCTTCTCAACAGCGAAGTTGGTTTGCAGGTAAGCCCTCGACACGGAAGCCCTCAGCTCAGAGTAGGTCAGTAGATATAAGAAAGATGCTCTCATTTCACACTTCAGATACTCCAATGCCATTTCCGGCTTGGGTAGCACACAGGTACTGGGCAGTCTTCTTAGGAAGATACATACTTTCCTTGTGATATCAAAGCCTTTGTTGCCTTAAGTCATTAACTTTATAATAACCAAGCTGCAGGGCCAGGGATTTAGCTCAGTTGTATAAGCGCCTGCCTGGCAAGTGCAAGGTTGTGAGTTCGATCCCCGGTACCAAAAAATAAAAAATAAAATAACCAAGATGCAAGTTCCAGAACTTGTGACCTCCTAAACCTTATTTGAGTCAGGTGCAATTAAACAGTGTCCAGGTATTTTTATTGACCAGCACATCCCAAAAGCAGCAGCCATGGCTGAGAAGGTTAGGAAAGGAGACCATTAGACAGAGATTCTACTCACCAGAGCCCCGAAGCTTTGCTGAACGTAGATCTCTTACAAGCAGCTCTGCTGAAATCGGAATCTGTTCATTTTAAGCTGGGGAAAGGACGCATGCTGGGTTATGGATGGTGCTTTTTAGATTCATCCCAGCACATATCCTGTTGAACTTGTTGGTTGTCTTCTGAAGTGACAAAGAATGGTATTTCCACCACACATGGGCCTGCCAGACCTTTGGACAAATCCCTAGAGTGTCTGAACATCGAGATGTTTCCACGAATGTGCCGTCCCTCTCCTGGGCTAGCGTGCACACCTGCAAATCTCTCTTGCATGTGGGGGTGAGAAAACAAACAACTACTTGTCAGCCGAGGTCCTTGAGTGTCTGTGTGTCTCACGTCGTCATGACCTCAGATCTTCAGCCTCTCAGCCCCCACGCAGCCTCCTCCTGGACACCCCAGCTTCCGTGTCGAGTTCTTCCCCAGCGATACCCTTCCCTGGTGAGCACACTGTATTACTCCGGTTTACACGCCCACTACGGCAGGTGCAGTGACCGAGTGCCATTAGCTCATCAAGCACGGCCACAAGCTCAAGTAGGCCACACAGCCATGCGGCTGTCATTTACATCTTGTGGCTGAGAAAGGCTCCAAGAACTAGGAAGCTGCCCCCAGGTTATACCAGTCTGTGGTTAAATGGGCCCTACGGAGTTAGTGTTAAATCATAAAAGTGATGTTTATAGTCACTATGAATGTGAACTGTACCATTCAAGAACCATATGATCTTCACCCATTAATGTCTGAGTCTACATTTTAGCATCTTTAACATCTAAACAGGTATAATGCCCGTCAGGATAATTAGCTAAAAATCAAACAAAACAATGGTTTGTTGAGGTACTATTCAGTGTGAAAGATGTTTCTTATTCAGACCCTTTGAGACTGCATTCAAACTGAATGAGAATTAAGGCAAATGAGCAGGACCAGGTTCTGTGTCCAACATACACCTTTCTCGTGTTTCTTCTCTCTAATGTGACCCGTCAGCCCTCTAAGGTGGCCAAGCCGCGTTGTTCTGTCTGTCCCTCAGAATGGCTGATGGTACATTTCTTCCTTTTCTGATCATAGTGCTCTAAATCATGGAGCTATTTCTGAAGTACCACTCACTCCACAAGAACATGAATACAGTCTGACTTGGGCAACTGTAGCTTTGCTGGAGATTGAAGCATTTCCTTCCCCAGAGAGGAGGGGATGAGCCTGAGGGTGCATCACAATTGCCCTGGGGAGAAGTCAATTCCAGACCAGGATTTCTGACTGCCTGGGTTACCAAACGGGGAACTAACACACCCAGCATGAAGTGTTTTCCCTGTTAAAAATGAAAAGAACAGAAAAGTTAAAGATTGGCTCATTTATTCCCTCATTCAGAGGCTCATAACTATTCTACAAGCTCTGCTTAGCTGTAGGCGTCTCTGTGGGGAAGATGGTGGTCAAACAAAATGGCTTCCAGGAAGTCACAAGAAACTGAAGAGTTCGTCACTTCCTGTAAAAGGCACACTGGAGCTGGTACTATAACAGAATTACAAAACATTTTAAAAAGCATGAGAGGTTTTTTTCTCCCTAACTAGAAGAATCTAGAATAAGTTCATGAAGAAAGTGAGACTTGAGCTGGTTGACATTCAAGGACAAACAGGATATAAGAAAGCCAAGGTGGTCCTGTTTGAAGGAATAACTTGAAAAGGCTTTAGGGTGGGTAATATCCACACTGTACACAGGGAAGTTAAGCCAATCAAGGTGAGGACTATCTGAAGAGATGAACTGAAAGGTAAGTAGAGGTCTTATTCTACAGAGATAGTCATATTTTTATTAGGAGAAGAAATTCAACAAGCCTTATGTAAAATGGAATTTTAAGAATTTTTTGAGAAAAATTAGGTTTTGATCATTAGAGACAAGGAGAAACTTAAGCATCTAAATAGAATAAGTCAAATGGCAAATGGACTGTGGAAACTTGGGGATCATCTGCTTAGAGATAAGGGCTAGATCAACAGAAGTGATGGCTGAACCTTGGGAAATACTTGTGTTCAGGAGCATGCTGAAAGAAGAACTCATTTGTGACTTGGAGCTTGATTTGTTGTATTTTTCTTTTTAAAACAATTAGTGATCAAGTTTGACTGTGATAGTCAATGGTTAGGACTTTGTAGAATATACAGATGATCCAGATCTTGCTGTTCTGTGGTCGTCACCACCCAAGCCTGAGGCCAGGTCTACTGGCTGAGCCACCTCTGGGTAAGACAACCTGAGTGGCAGACAGGAATGTCACAGCTGTCCAGCGTTCCAGGGCTGTTACTGCAAACACGAGTGTGCACCATGCTCACGCTCTGCTCCTTCCCCCACCCCCGACTGCACCCACCAAAGCCCTAAGCCCAGGCACTCTCTCGAGTCTGTAGCTCGAGAGAGCTACAAGATCTATTTGTAAGATCTATTTGGTGATCTTATTTTCTTTCTCCTCTTTCTTTTTCCGGATACTCAGACATGAGTATCAAAATAATATGGGACAGAAGGAATATCTAGGGTTCCTTGTCCACATCAAATAAAAATGAACTGGCTTCTATAAACTTTTAATATATTTTGCATTTCTTTGCTTACGAATAGGAAGAAAGTTGCTTTATAGGACATTTCACTTTTCTTTTCCATGTAGTATGAGCTCACAGGTACAATTTTGAAGTTCTCTACCTACCCCCTCAATAATCCTAGACTGGTAAGTCAAGTTCCATGAAGGAATTAGTTGTGCTTTCATGATATTCTGCTTGGACTTAAAAGTAGCTCTGGACTTAAAAATAGCTGATGCCTATTTGTGCTCATAGTTAATATTCTTTAGCAAGAGACAGGATTATCTTGTATGTTTTCTGCATTTGTACAAAATTGAGTACGATGAATGCAGAGCAAAATGCTGGCATTTTCCATGTCCACTAACTCTGCAGTAGGTAGACAGCAGATGGGGAAAATAATCAACACATCTGTGAAAAGAAGTCTTCACAGTGCTTCACAAGGCAGGCAGTGTTGTGGCCGTATTCACTCCACTAATTACTTACCGGGTGCCTATGTGTGTGACACCATCAACAGCGTGGGCAAGAAAGCCATGTCCCTGTCTGCAAAGGACACAGAAGTTACCTATTAAGCAAGTGGTAGCAATAATGTGTAAAGAATACTATGAGTAAGAGGACAGAGTGCCACAGGGGCGCGCAGCAGGCACTCGTCACCTGGCCTAGGCGCTGGGTGAAAAATGGAAGTGGCAGTTAAATCTGGGGACAGCCCGCTTCAAAACAAAATGAAAAGTGTTTGGGTTATAGAAGGTGTGTTATACCCTAAATACATATGGGGCTTTATCCTAGGTACTAGAAAGCGCTCAGTATCTGTTTATTCTTATGACATGTATACACACACATGGACACATCCATATGTGTGCAGGTCTATAAAGATATGGAATATATACTTCTTATCAGAAATAAAGAGGTGTGTGTGTGTGTGTGTGCACTGCATGAGTCCTGGCATAGTTTTCTGGGTCCAACTTACAGCCCTCAGCACATTGCGTATTTTAGGCGAGTCACCCAACTGCTCTAAATCTTAGTTTCCTCCTCTGGATATGGGGATAACGATGGCCCTTATTTTATTGCCTTGGATTGGATTGGATTGGATTGGGTTGTATTGTACGTTGCCTGCCCCCGTGCACACGACCTACTGGATAAGCACTGGCTTTTCCTGCGCTCTCCACCCTCGCAGCCCCTGGCATGTGGCCCGGCGCTGCCCCGTGGCTCTGGCTGCTTTGCAGAAGTCTGAGTTGGAGGCTCAGGTTGTGCACACAGAGGCTCCGGCAGCCTGGGCTGCGTAGGGCTGCTGCGAGGCGCCCTCCCGGTCAGTGGGGCAGTGAGCCTCTTTTCCTGGCTGCTGGGGAGCAGGAGTTAAGGCTGAAGTGTGAGCCCACCCCCAACTGCATGGCCCCCCACTTCCACAGCGGGCTCCTGGGGGACTATCCCCCACCCCCACCCCCAGTGACACCTCCTCGGGGTGCAGTGTGAACCCCGGTGGGAGATATGGACTAAAATCTGTTACCATTTTGTATCAGAGAATTTATAAATCACAGCGTTTCAGCAGATTCAAAGCTAACTGAAACATTCCCAAGAGAATGAAAAAGCTGAATCCCAGAGGTGACCACTTTCCCTGTGGACCGGTCTGAGCCTTCCTCCTACAGCAGCTGGCTGAGGAGTCGTTTAGGAGAGCTGTCAACAGATTTGACCTGTTGTCAACGTGACCTGTTTATCCTATTCTTTTTTGTACACTTTTTTTGAGGGTTGGGGGACTAAGTCATTAAGTTGCCCTGGCTGAGTTTGAATTAAAATACCCTCCTGCCTCAGCCTCCTATCGTGATGACGTAACAGGCCATAATACTGTTTCTGTGGGCTGAGCTGGGGCTCAGTGGTAGGATGCCTGCTTACCATACATGAGGCCCTAGATTCAATCACTACCACCACAAAAGGGAAAAAATACTCTTTTTATGAACCTCTCATGACCCTGGAAAGGTAACATAAATTCACAAAGAAGGTATAGTAGGTATTTAAAGAGATGATGTCATCTGTGTCTAACTAAACCCTTTTGTGTATCTGTATTAGATGTATTTCATTAGTGTCACATATACCCCAGAGTTTAGCCTGTTAGTTGGAAAAGGCCTTTGCAATACACAAATGTAATCATCAAATGAAACTATTAACATTAATGAATATTTAACAGATGCCAGGTGTGTGCTAAGAATGTTACAGTGTTTCATGTATCAGAAGACTGATCTGAAGTCACTGAGACCAGCCCTTAGACTCCGCACCCCAAGGCTCCCACAGCACCTCCCCCAGAAGCCACAGCTCGGGGCATCCAGGGAGGGGTCCCCAGCCCAGGGGCGCTCAAAGCTACCAGCGTCTGCCTCTGCTCCAGGGCCCCATTCAAGAAACAGGAGAAACAGGGACGCTGCAGTGCTATAATTTTCCATCTACTTAAAATGTTTTGCCACAGTATTGAAGTCATGTATGCACAGTACAAAAAACCAGGGAAGGCAAAGCTCATAATCCAATCCATATAAATAACCACCGTTACTCAGATGCACTGCAGTCCTAAGATTTTTTTATGTGACTGTGTGTGTGTGTGTGTGTGTGTGTGTGTGTGTGTGTAGTTTACCTTATCATTCAGGATATAATCATGCATCTTTTTCTTTCAACATGAGAATGTCTTCTATGCCATTACAAAGTATGTGGAAATAGTTCTTAATTTTTTTTGTCCTACTCATATTGATACAAACATATTTTTTAAAATTCAAATAATATGGGAAAGTATAAATATATACATATATATCACCCTGAAAACATACTCTTTAGGGATTCATAAAGATAACATTTTTAATTTGGGGTGAAAATTCTTGAAAGAGACTGCATGTGTCTACAGAGACGGAGACAGGAGAGGTAAACACTTACTTGGTCACACAAAGCCAGCGAGTGAGACATGCACCACTGGTTTACTAACTGTACAGGTACAAGATGAACTTTGTTAAGTGTAGAAAAGCGTTTGTCTTCTATCCAACTATGGCGCACAAAATGCTAGTCAATATCTTCCATAAAACCATCAAAAATTGAACCCAAATCTATTTGATCTTCAGAATCTACAGATTCATGTGAATCACGTAATGTTTAATCACAGTGACTTATTTTTTTATGCCACAGATTTAACTTTAAATTTGCAACACACCAAAAGTCCACAATTTTGTCTCGACTTAGTTTTCCACAGCTTATTTATAAGCTGCTGCAGACGACACAGCTTTTCTGAGAGCTGAGTTTTAGACACAGATTCAGCACCCGAGGACCCCTCCATGGCACAGGCCAATCGTGACCTGTTTATCCTATCTTTCAAAATTCTGCGGTTTAAATTTCAAAGGCTATGGCAGTTTTTCACACCCACAGTCACACAGCCAGAAATATTCCAGTTCATCTTCTGTGTGCAAATAACTTTTCACTTTCTTACTGCATCAGAGTACAATCTTTTCCTTTTTCCCTTTTCTAAAAGTGCTGCCAGAGGAAGGACCTTAAACATAGGTTAACATGCCATCGCAAAGGGGCAACCCACTTCAGCCACTCCTCTCCCCTGACAAGACTATGAGAGATGCAAGCTTGCAGCCCCACAAGTGCAAACGTCAGCTGTGGTGACACCTGCTCCTTAGCAGCGGCCGCACGTCCTGACGTTGACTGCAAGGTGCCTCTCATTTCAGAAAGGTGAAAATACTTTTGGAACCAGCTTCTGATACTCAAGGAAGAAAGAACATTTTAATGCAAACAGAACACACAAGAGCCATGTAACGTTTAGTCAAAAGTAGCTGCTTATATTTACAATACATACACACGATACAAGAGGCATGACCTGAAATTAAAGTGAAGGTTTAAAAAAAGGCATACAGTGAAAGACACGTTGCCATTAACGGCCTCAAAGTGCTCCCCTCACTATGCACACACCCAGCCATCGTCCCGCACACTTTCTGCAGCAGCTCTGGGGTACTCTTTTTTTGAGTATCTTTCGATTCTCTGTCCTGGCTGCGGCTTTGTCCTGAATTGATTCAAAACATGTCTCTTTCACGATCATTTTGATTTTGGGGAGAAGCTGGGACTCACGCGGTGCCAGGTCCAGTGAATAAAGCGGGTGAGGACCAGCATCGTGGTCTTACGAGCTGCCTTTCCAGTGGACGGTGCTCGGCGGCAGCAGTCACCGTGTTTTATCAGGCCTCAGAAAGACCCAGGAATGAGGACTCCAGAGCTGCTTCACAAAGTTGCGAGAATGAGGGGGTATGTGTGTTTGCAGTAAGGAAGACAGTGATGGGGGGGATTTCTGGCAACGTGTCTTATACTCTAATAAGAATTTGTATTTAAATTTTAATTTCGTGTGAACATGGGGTTTGATCATCCAGTGCGTGTGTGTATAAATATACAAAAACATCATTTTTTTTCACAAATAATGCTAATGAAAAAGCATCTCAGATACAGGATTTTGTAACACTAACAGGTAAATAAGTGCAACTTCATAGTAAATTCAAGGAGGTAAAACCACAAGCAGGTTGTCTATAGGAGACTGTCGTTCTCAGAGGGTCCCGTCCAGGACAGGGCGGTGGCTCGGTCTCCTGAGACATCGGGTTTGCCTTCTGAGTTCTTGCTCATTTTAGTCAGTTCTGAACTGAAGGCAAGAATGGCACAAATTACTAAAAACTTGATTTTTAACTTTCAACAGATGCTTAATGAAAAAGATACCACAGGGCACAGTACACCAGTTTGAGTTAAAATCTGAGCTCTGAATAGCTGCTTTATTTAAAGACACTTTGGAAGACTAATTACCAATCCATCGATTATTCCTGTAAACCCCACAGTATTTTTACTGACCTGTAAACCTTAGACATCACACTGCCTCTTGAGATTCATTTTAGCCACTTGCAAACTGTGTGGTGTAACGGTTAATCCTGCCAACCTGACCAGCTGGAGGGTCACCTAGGGCGAACAAAGCTCACCTTGGATGTGTCTCGGAGGTCACGCACGCATGGCCTTGGGGTATTTGGTCCTCCATCCGCACCTCTGTGGTACTGTTCCAGTTCTGCTTCCTGTTCCCCACAATGCAAGTGACTCTGCCCCACCAGGCCTTTCCATCATGACGTTCTTGCCTTGGGTCCATGGACTGAACGTGCAAAAACCGTGAGCCAAAATAACCTGCCCTCAGTTAAGTTGTGTCAGGTACTTTGTCCCAGAATTAGGAAAAGTTGATCGATACGGGCACTAGATCTGTTTCTCTGTTTCTCTCTTTTTCTCTCATTCCTTTCATATCTTTCTTCAACTTTGTAGAAACTGTGAAATTATTTAACCTGACAAGTTTTGACTGCTCCTCACCGTTTCTGCAACTTTTTAATGTACATCATCATTTTAATGTTTCTGTAGCATTATGTAATGTATAGTACACACATGGACCTAACTTTTATTCATGGATGTTTGGATTTTTACCCTCGTTTTACTATGTAAAACGATGCAGGGAATAGCCTTGAACCTGTAGCTTTTGTACTTGTCTGCATTTACCCTAAAGATGCATTGTTAAGAATGGATTTGCTGTGTGAAGGATGGGTACACTGCAAACATCACGATATACTGCCAAACATCCCTCCCAGGCGCTGTGAGTAACTATTTTTCCATGACTTCACCAACACAATTATGCCAGTATTTTTCATTTTTCCAATCTGACTGGGAAAAAGGAAGTTGTAAAGTTACTTTACTAATCATTGCTTTACCTACAATGCACAAGGTAGGAAGAACGGATTCGTCCTTGTGGTAGAAGCTCTCATGATTCTGTTCTTTCTACTAAGCTAGAAAGAACTTCTAATCTCTTCATGCTTCTTTCATGTGCTAAATGCAGAAGGTATTGAAGGGAGCCTGGACTAACAGTGATAACTTAGCCATCACGACTGCAGGCAAGACTCCTGTCACCACTGATAGTCATGCAATTGTCACCAACCTATTGCATACTGCACACCACTCCTGAAGTTGACACAAACTGGTGAAACTCTTTACCCAGGTGTTTAGCATTGGTGACGCTGAAGTTACTCAGTTCTGAGGGCAAAGATCACAGTGACAAGTATTTACTCGACACACTAGCCTTCGTCCCAAGATTCATTTTTCCACATTGCACCAAACATATATCCCCATCCATTATCCATGAAATGCAGAGCCAGTACATTCTTCCATAAATATCTGACTTTACCAAGGATGGCTACATGATGCAGATGCAAGGCATGTATTTTGTAAAGTGAAATTTCCAATAATAGCTCTATTCGTGATCATCAGTCTTGCAGTGAAACAATCTCACTGCACTGGCTTTTGCATGACGGTCTTTATGCCCTTATTTCACATGCGGGAGCTCTGTCCTTTCCCACTAGTTTACTTTTCATTTCCTGGAGAGGACACACGTGTGTCTCCTTCTATGCACACAGCACAGGCCAGTGCAGCAGGTCCACTCAAACCCCCAAGAAGGGACACTGTTTTCAGGGCAGCTCATTTCTCTGTTAGAAAGTTATTCTTACCTGAATATCTACACATAACTTAAAATCATAGGCTCCTAAGGCAGAGTATGTGGAAGGACCCTCACCTTCCCTTTGTGCTCGAGAGAACTGAGAGTATTTTCGGCACTCAGTCTAAAGTAGCACAGGAGAGATAAGAAGGAGATAAAGTAGGAAGAGACCTTTAATGAGGGCATGGGAGAGCTTTGTAGGGGTGCAGCGGCTCTCAACGAGAAAAAAGGAGTGGGACTACTTTTATGAGTTCCGGCAGGGAGAGGAGTTTGGGAGGTGGGAAAATGACACATTAACCACTGATCTGAAGGAGCGTCTGCCTGTGCACAACAGGAGACAGAAAGGTTTACTGGGGGTTGGGGGTGGAGTCTTGGGATTAGAGAGGGCTCAGTGCACATGCAAAAAGGGAGCAGTGAGGGGGTTGTCTCTGGAACTAGAAGGGGAACATGGAAGCTACTCTTAGAGAGCTAAGTTGTTTCTCTGGGCCCGGGACCACGTTGGTCAGATGTCAGTTACAGATAGCTAAGCTCCAGGCTGGCAGAACCTGTCAGGAACCTAAGAGAAACTAGCACTTTCAAGTTCACCAAGCTACTGGCTGGCACATATATGCCCTTGAACTCTGGTCTCCTGAGTTTCTATCTCATAATATTATTTGATGTATTAGAAAATATGTTTCTGGTCCCCTCTTAGTCCTCTCAAGATATAAGGATTGACTTTCTCACCATCTTTGATGTCATCCTGGATTTAGCCATTTTTTCAATAATCCAATTAAAGAAAGCTTCTGAGGCAGAATGGGGAACGGAGCATGCATTGGTGACTAACCACATTTCCACTGAGGACAAGCTTCACATAATGCACGCTAGCATTTTAACAACTGAGAAGGACCTGCCTTTCGGTTTGGTCACTCTCTGTAGGACTAAGTTCCTATCTTAAGGAAGTAATTAAAAAGAAAACGATCGACGTAGACTGTGATGGACTTAGATTGCTACCTAGAAATGGCCCAGAAAATGTAGACTAACACACAGCTGTGAGAAGCGATAAAAGTATATTCATTGCAATGCATGAACATGTGAGGAAACGGGAACTGTAAACTGTGTGTGTTTTAAGCTTAAGGGTTGAACTGTAAATGTCTGTTGTTCTGTGTTTCTTTGGCATTGCTGACTAAATCTAAATTACAGTGACAGTGCCCAGACGTGGGCATAGCCAGGGTGAAGGGCTGTGACGAGAAGGACAGGTCATGAGAGATAATACAAATCAGACTTCCAGTGGCTTACACTTCATTTCCCTCAGGAGTTTGTCCCTGTCTGGCGCAGAAGTGTTCTCCTTACCATCTGGTGAGCCGCATGACAAAGCACACAAGCAACCAAAAACAGGGAAAACCATTCTTATTACCAACCGATGGGTTTCTCATCCACTGACAGAGCCCAGCTAGCCAACATGTTCAGTGGCCAACAGAAAACTGATCAACAAAAACCCCCAAATGGTTTTCTCCCATTCTGCCGCCAGGCTAGTCTTCCCCAAACCACAACTGTTTGACTGATTTTTCATCTTGCTATGTAGGAATTTCACATTTCCTTTTGCTGATATTTTTCTCAGCAGTTCCAGCTCAGTATCACAAAAGTTTGAGACAATCTGAAGCGAGCACCCTCAAGGAATCTGTCATTATTTCTGGTAACCTCTTCTGTATTATCCTACATTGTGGTCGTCACTGGAGAAATCAGTGATTGCTCCTGAGGGCACCAAGCGCTCTGCCAAAGGCTGGTCCTCATTTTACCTTGAGAGCAGGCCTCCAGACCTGAGAGGTCACTTACATCACAAGCGCTGGAGACAGTACTCGGTTCCGGGTGTATCTGGTGCTCAGGCCATGCCCGCTGGGCCTCCCAGGTGCCAGTTCTGGGCCTTTCTTCTAGTTTTATCCAAAGCGCTAAGAGTCCAGACTAAGGACTAATCGAGGGAACGATTGGCTAGGGAGCCCCTTCCCAGTGACCAGGGAACCCCTGTTCATGCTCTGTGGATACTGTCATTCATCTGACTGCAGCTCACTTAGAAAAGCGAACATCGAGGACTTTCGCTGTTTTATTCACAAGAATTTTACAAAAGACTATGCTTTGCAGAACATTTGCATTTCTTGCCACACTCCACACACCCTGCACTGGGGACTGAGGGCTTTTGGTCCTCCCACATCCCCCAGGCCCTGGTTTTACTTTTTATTTTGAGGCGGGATCTCACTAAGTTGCCCGGGCTGGCCTTGAATTTGCAATCCTCCTGCCTCAGCCTCCCAATTAGTGGGGATGACAGTTGTGCGCCATGGCATTCACCTGTCTGTGTTTTTAAGACACTTCCTCGCCTCCGATCTGCATTATTCTCCCCCTCATCCAGCGGTTCCCCAGGCTGTGGCTGCTGTGGCCCGCTCTATCCCATAGGCCCGGGGGCTGTGCTCTTTTACAGGCGTCCGGATCTCAGCCCCAGGCCACCAGAGGGAAATCTACAATTTCAGGGCACTCGCACGTGTGCGCCACAGCCTCTGACCACTGTCCACAGGCGTGCTCGGCTCCGAAAGTACCCACAGGTTTCCGTAAGATCAACAAAAGGGAACTTTGACAGTAAGGCCTACAATTCCTTCAAATACAGCTAAAATTTCCCAAACATTTTTACACAGGTCTTGACGACGTCTTAGCCAGGCAAGTTCCGCCACTTCCACGTCTCAGCCCTCAGTACCCAGCCCACACCCACTGCCCGCTTCCCGAGATTTTTCACCTGGCTTCGCCCTCGCAGCCCACCCGAGGTCCCCACTGGGCCTGCTCCGTCTCCTTCCCCGACATTTTGCACATGCGCAGACCCTGTCTCTGCGCAGACCCTGCGCATGTGCATGCCCTGCGCATGCTCGGACTCTGCGCATGCTCAGACCCTTTGTATGCGCAGACCTCAAATGGTAGCATTTTCTCAGCACAACCTTCTGTGACCTGTGCAAGCAGCCCCGTGAATTGTGCATAACCGTTATCCTTTAAAATGTTTACGGATGTTTTACCCCCTCGCCAAGCCCCACGTTGTAAGCACATGGCAGCTGTGACCCTGCCATCTTCACGCTGACCTCGCTAAAGAAGCCTTTCTCCTCCAGACATTGGCTCTTAATATTTGAACCAAGGAGAGAGCCGAGAAACCGAGCAACACTGGTATAATAACACCATGCCTCTGGCTTTTGCACCTTTGTTGTCTATAGATGCGCATAAACTTCACCTCGGTGAGACCCGCAGTGGACAAGTAAGAGTGTGTTTACCAAAGAGCAATGCGTTCTCGCTGTTTTAGGAGCGTGGAGTCCCGTTGGAGTTGAGTCGCAGTCCTCCTTTTAAAAGGTCGCAGTCCCGCAGGCTGCAAAGACTTAGACCTGCACATTCCAAAGGTTCTGTCATTAACTGCCTGTCCCCAAACAGCACCGCGATTACCTGCTAGAAAGGCAAAACAGTATACTCCTCAGAGCCTAGATTTTGAATTAATACAGATCTCAGTACCAATGGTAAACTTCTGAACACAAGTTGTACAAATCTGAGCAAGTGGTGTAAACTCTTCGTGTCTGGGTTTCTGAATTAGCCTATTTTCTATTATCGTGACAAAAATACCTGAGATCATCAGTTTAAAAAGAGGAAAAGTTTAGTTTGGCCCAGTTTCAGAAGTTGTTAATCCTCAGTCACTTGGCCCTATTGCTTTGAACCTGTGGGGACGCTTTCCTGGCAACATGCATCAGAGGAGGCCTACCAGGAAATGGGGGGACAGCAAAGACCCCAGTATCCCCTGCAAGGTCGTGCCCTTAGGGACCTCACTGCCTGCTTTAGACCCCAACTCCTTAAGGTTCTGTCACCCCCCTATTATGGCACAGTCTGGCGACCAAGCTTTTCCCTCACACGTGGACCTTGGATACACACTAGATCCAAATCAGCTCTGTCAACTGTCAGATGAAGGTAGTGCTTACTGCAAAAGTGAGACACAGTAAGCAAGCAGTAAATAACGGGGATGGGGGATGCTGGTAGCAGTTGGTGGCGGTGGTGAGGGTGATGGTGATTGTGGTGCAGGTGATGATTATGGAGGCAGTGATGGTGACGGGGGTGGTGACGATGGTGGTAGTGAGGGTGGTGGTGAGGGTGGTAGTAGTGGAGGTGATAAGGATGGTGGTGATAAGAATGGCAATGATGGTGGTAGTGATGGGGGTGATGATGGTGGTGGTGATGATAAGAGCATGAACTGTAACTCCTGAGGACAGGGGTTGTGTTTATCTTGGAATCTTCAGCACTTGCAGCAATGCACAATCGATATAAACAAAGGTTTGTTGAACTAATAATTAATCACCCACTCCAAGTTACTGAGAGCCAAGAAAAGACAGAGAAGAAAAAGATCGACGCCAACTGGAGTGACTAAAAAAGCTTGATTCAGGAAGGAGGCACCAAAGCCAGGGTTTTCCCACAGCTGTAAAGAAAAGAAGTTCCTGGGGAAAAAAATCATAACACTGAAGCATGTAGTCTGTGTCAGCGTGGGGAGGAATCCATAGGTTTTGTTCCACAGGGCGGGGAGTCACGAGCAGGGACATGAGCGATTTTCACTTTTCTGCTCAGACCACATCTGGAGATGAGCTCCCAGCTGGCAACGCTCAGCTCTGATCCTTATGGACACCGCTTGTCACCGCAAAACATAGCCTAGCTGCTTCCTATCAGCACACTGGGAAAGCATAATGGTAAAATATACATGTATATGAGCATGACAGGGAGGCAAATCTGGGTTTGAATTTTTGTTTCACTGTGTTGAGCAAGTCTCTGTCCCCTTTGAGCTTTATTTAGCTTTCTTTTCTATAAAATGCGACTCATCATCCCTGTCCCACAGGGCTGAGGTGGAGACTCAGTGAAATAATTCGTGTAAGGTGCTGGATTGAGTTCCTGGGCATAACAGGTGTTCGGCAAACATGCTGAGGCTTTGGATAGCGTGAACTGGTGCATTTATGGGCTTGTGCCAGGTCAATGTGGACATCTTAGTTACATGTGTTTGTAGATATGTGAATTTGAGTTTATTGCCAACAGGTAACTGAGCTTGTGACATGGAAAGAGTTCAGAAAGAGACGGTCCGTGGGACCCTGTGTAACATGATCCCCTTTGCCCACTGTCCTATCCAGGTGAAAAAAAGCAGAAAAGGTTTTGCATTTGAGCAATTGATTAGGATGAATTCTTAAATAAGAAACAGGAAGCTAATAATTTACTTTATTAACCACCTGCTGCACAAACTGTCATGCAAATACCGCCTGATGCTTCATGCAAAACATTTGAAAACTCCTGTGACTTTGTCCTTCTGCTTGGATTTTCTCCTGTAGTGCAATACATGGTAGAATTCACTTCAAGTGTGTTTGTCTGTAAACCGCCAAATATTTCCTCCTGAATACTTGGGCTCTGTGTTGAACACACACACAGCATTGTGGCTGTGAGCACGTTTGCTTTTGGTGTTAGATTTTATGCTTTAATCCTTGAATGAGCTTTGAGGTCCGCCCATACGACTCCCATAATAAACCAAAGCTTTCCATTCCCTGCAGGTTCATCCCGGGGGCCCAGCCCCCTAACCATGGGGGCCCAGGACACCCTCCCAGTAGCAGCGGCTTTCACAGAAACCGTCAACGCCTACTTCAAAGCGGCGGACCCAAGCAAGTAAGCCCCAGACCCCGCCACTGTGTGGTCTGTGCTCGCCCTGGCTAGCAGGGGACACGCCATCACCACGATTGTACTCCTTAGGCTAAAGCCAAGAAGATTTCCATTCACCATAGCAGGGGACTTGCCTAGAACAGAGGATAAAATTGAATTAGTGATGTTAATCCACCGCTTTTAAACAGGTACCAAAACATCCCATAGCATCTTACTAGCTGGAAATCTCTGTTGTGGTTGCTGGTAACAGAAAACCTGAGACTAATCTTACAACAGTCAGGCAGTTTATCATCTCCCCACAATAATACCCAGATCGTGGCTTTCACTGCAGCTGTCTTCCCAGAATGAGAACCACCGCATATAAACTGAAACAGCGCATCACTGAAATGACAACAGAAAGGAAAAGCACCTTCCCAAAATGTCTACAAGGAAATTGATGATTTGTTTATTTTTTAAAATTTTTTTATTTTTAAAAATTTTTTTGGTGCCAGGGATGGAACTCACGACCTCGTGCTTGCCAGGCAGGCGCTTACGCTGCTAAGCTAAATCCCCAGCCTTAAAATATCCACAAGAAACAAGCAGTATGTTGTCCTTGACTAAGAAGGACAGAATGTCCCCAAGTAAACTAAAATCTCAGCAGAGTAAAATCTCACCGCTCTCTATTTGCATGAGCCTGATTTCACTTCGTCACTACCCACTGACTTGACCTGAATGCATATGTGACATAGTTTCAACACTTTCAACACACAAGAGACAGCCGGGGGTGTGGACAGGACGTGCACAGCACGCGTGCACTGGGCGGAAGCCCTGGGGACCCCACAGGGACGAATTCTCCAGCGCCTGCTCCCAGCTGGCTTTCCATCACTCCCGGATCTATCCAGAGAGACCGACGTGGTCCCCACCGCACCCCTCAGGCCAGGCACCTGGGGTTTCTCGCTGGCCATGCTGCCCGCTTTAGTGTTTTCTGCCGCATGCTGGAGTGACTGGTCCCTTCTGATCCTTCATGACTCCTCAGTAGATCTGTCAAAGGGAATCTCCCAGCTGGGGGTGGGGGGCACCTGTCATCCCAGCACCCTGCGAGGCTGAGGCAGGCGGATAGCAGGTGTGAGCAGTTTAAAGACTTAGCGAAGTGCTGTCTCAAAACAAAAACAAAACAAACTAAAACAAGTTGAAACAGAGGCTGGGGTTTAGTGTGAAGGCACTGAGTTCAATCCTTAATAAAAAAAAGAAAGAAATGAAAGAAAGAAAAGAAAAGAAAAGAAAAGAAAACCTCACTCCCCACAATAAATCAGTGTTTCTTTCTTAATAGCCTTCTCTCTAAATCCCACATAGTTTTCCGTGTTGTTTGTCATCTGTGTCTTCCCTAGATTGTAAGATCCACAGAGCTGGATTTTTTTTAATATTATTTATTTAGTCTGGAGGGGTTTTTGTCCTATATAATTCAGGCTGGCCTTGAACTCACTACCTAGCCCAGGCTGTCCTAGAATTTGCAGCAATCTTCCTGCCTCAGCCTCCCAAATCCTGGGATTATAGACATGGATAACCACACCCAGCACACATTGCTAGATTTTAACTGTTTTGTCCACCGATGTATCCTCAGCACCTCAAACAGTCTTTGTCACTGAAAGTTTAATCCCAAGAGGAGACAGAGCAGCCTGTAAGTCCCCCGTGACCCTGTCACACCACAATACAAGCCAGGTTTTTCACTCTGGCTGTTTCCCCAGCACACTCTGACGGTGCGGTGTCGTCGGCACCCTGGAACTCCAGCGGTGTAGCGCTGAGCCTTCTGCAGGGTCGGATTCCCGTCCAGATTGGCCAAGCCTTGAGCTGCAGTTGTGCTTACACCCCATTTTGTTAACGTCGCCCACAGATACAGCAGTGGCTCCTCCCCTGCGAGCCGGGAGATCCAGTGTGTTTCACTGAAATTCTCAGATCTGACGCTGATACGAGCAAGCATTAAGGTCAAAAAAGGACAAACTCCCTTTAGTGGGTATAGAAAATACTACGTTTCACATAGAAAATCCCATACACGTCAGCACGGTGTACATTTGTAAGTCAGCAAATTGTGACAGTGGCGATGCAGAGCTAGAATCGAGGACCGCAGCGTCTCTTACGTCGGACCACACGGGTCACACTGTCCACCCAGCCTTGCAAGCCCTTTGGAGACAGGAGCTGTTCTGCTCATTTTTAAAAAGTTATTCTCTGCTCAGAAAAGTAATAGTCACTTGCAGGGAACAAATGTTTGCTGACTTAATAAATGTCACCCCCCCCCAGCAAATTTGGGTTGTTTGTTTGTTTGTTTGTTTGTTTTGAGACAAGGTTTCACTCTGCAGTTCAGGCGGAACTTCGTAGCCCAGGCTGGTCTCGAACTTCTAATTTGCTTTCAAAAGAGAAGCTATAACCCCTTCTAGGACGGCTCCCAGGTCCCCCGAACCCTCTTGGGTGGAAACGGGGTTTGTTGCCAGCTGAACGCATTTGGGTCTCTGTCGCCAGCGGTCACCCCTTCCGCGGCCTCTGGGATCCAATTCCCAGGCACAGAGATCACGCTTCTCCTCCGGGCTGCCGGGTGGTCCCTGCATGCCTGAGCCTTGGAGGGACCAGCCCAGGCTCAGCCCAAGTCAGCAGAGAGATCAGCCAAGTTAAGCGGCCTAAAAGGTGCAGGAGGAAGGCAGCAGTTTGCATTCGAACTGGGAGCTGAGCCGTGGCAGGCGGGGGGCAATGCCAACTCCCAGAAACCAAAATTCTCACTCAGAGCGGTGCAGAGGTGCAGCCGTCAGAGGAGAGGCGCGGGGCCAGGCTGGGAATCTCCCCTGAGCGCCTTCCAGGAGCCCAGGGGGCAACACTGGACCTTCCCCGGCAGTGTGACTGTCTCCTGCGCCCTCTACTGACAAGGTTTAGCATGCTCCCTTCTAGGCAGAAACGCAGAAAGGCCCATCATGATTCACCTTTTCAGAATGAGAAGTAAAGGCACCGTGAACCTGCAGGTGACGAGCTGGTTTCACGATGAAACCGGCACCGTGGTTTTGAATCTCGTAAGGACACGCAGAGGACCTACAGTGGAACTAGCTTGAAACTAACGTGGCTTGATTTCAGAGCTATTATTAAAGCTACAGCAACCAAGGCAGTGGTGATGGCTGAAAGACAGACAAAAAAAGTATCAACAGAGCAGAATGATGGATCCAGAAACAGACGCTGAACTTGTGTGGACCGATGAGTGCCCACAGAACTTCCAAGGTCTTTCGGTGAGACGGGACTGTCTTTCTCAACAAACGTGCTGGAATAGTTATTCACACACACATGAATAACATGAACATAGATCTACATTTCACGGTGTGTAGAAAACTTCACTAAAAATGGATCTCAAATCTAAAAGTAGGACTTAGTGTTTAAAACTTCTAGAAGAAAATGTAGGTGGAATTTTGTGATGTTAGGCTTGGCAAAGACTTCTTAAATAGGACACCATAAGAATAGTTGGATTAAATACCCCTTGGTAAAAGCAAATCAATGAATTAAAACTTTTGCTCCTCAAAGTACTCTTAGGAGAAAGAAAAAAATTCACAGACTAAAGAAAATTTCTGTGAATCATTTATATGGTGATAGGTATCTACAATGTCTTAAAGTGTAAAATTCAATAAAAGGACAAAAATCTTGATTAAAAGTTTGGCAGAGAATTTAAGCACATGTTTCTCCAAACTAGATAACTGATAACAAATGATGACAAGAAAAGATGCTTCCAAGCCATTAGCAAATTAAATTAATGATGCTCCACCACTCACCAATCAGAGCAGCTAAAATCAAGAACACACATTCCACCAAGTATTGGTGAGGATGTGGAAGAAACTCTTGTGCACAGCTGGATTTTGAATTGAGAAAACAGTTAAGCAGTTTATTTAAAATTAAAAGGATACCCACCATGAGATCCAGTGATTCTATCCCTGTGCTTACCAAGAGAAATGAGAACATACTCCGCAGGAAGACCTGCACGCACGCACTGGCAGCACTATCATAATAGATAAAAACTGGAAAGAGACTGAATGTTTTTCAACAGGTGAATGGATTAAAAGAAAAACCTGGCACAGCCATCCACCACACAACAGCAAAAAAAGAATCAGCTTTTGACTCGTGCAACCAAATGGATGACTCTCAACATAATTATTCTGGAAGAAAAAGCCTGAACTCCTCCCTCCACAAAAAAAAAAAAAAAAAAACATACCTTTTGATTGTGTTATGTAAAATTTTAGTAAGCAAACTGATTGACAAGAGACAGAAAACAGCAGCACGAGGAAAGGGCAGGGAAGCAAGCTGCTTCTCCTTATGATGTGTCGGGGCTCTGGCCCTTCAGCAGGTGTGGCACTCCCTTGTCTCCTCTTGCACAGGCTGAGGATGGCCGCACAGTGAGGACCCTGGCCCCTACTGTGTCACTTTGTTAAACTTTCAAACCTCTCAAGTTGCCTGGATAAACAACATTTTAGACTGCTGAGTTACTTAGTTAAGCTTCTAAATTTCTGAAGTTGACACAATGTATCAACCATTACAGGAGGATACAAAAAAGAAGGAGGAAACTTTTAGGGATGATAGAAATGTTTATCTTAATTATATGGTGTATGAGTCTGGTTTTCAGGGGTGGAACAAACTGCATGGCATAAAGAACCTGAAGGAGAAAGGGGATTTATTTAATTCATGATTATAGAAGATCCCATCCATGGTTGACTGATGCCAAGCAAGAAACACCATGGTGGGAGGCTGTGGCTGAGGAAAGATACTCAGCTGCTAGCGTGTGAGAAGCAAGGACGGGAAGGAGCCAGCCAGGAAGGGGCAGGGACCACATACAGCTTCAAGGCCACATCCCCTTTACCCACTTCCTCCAAGCCAGTCCGCCTCCTAATCGGCCACTTAGCTGGGAACTCGGCCAGGGGTCCTCACCCTCACAACCCAAGCACTCTCCAGGAGTTTCTTAGGCCAAGCTGACAATCAAGACCAATCGAGGCAGGTCATGATTTCACATCATGCACACTTACTCCATCTCACCCTGTAGGTAAGTGCACTGAGCGGAAGTGAACGGTACCGCCATAAAGCCTTCTGTTTTGTAACAGGATTTTTCTCCCAAACTATCACCTTGTTGGATTAATCACTTGTTTTCAATTTTTATTTAGTAGCACATGTTTCTGTGTTAATGTCTATGACTGAACCAACAGTTTTGACTAGAAAACAAATTAATGGGATAAAGAACTAAGTACGTAGGAAACAAGACATTGACCACATGAGAACATAAAAGACAAGGCTCGAGGCACTGATTATGTCACTCAGAAAACTAAAATAAGACCAGTGAAGTGTGACCGTGTGGTGCAATTTAGTGTCTTCAAATATTCTGCCAAAATTCACAAATCAAAATCGCAAGAGCGGACTTCTGGGAAGATGGCAAAGTGGTGAGCAGCAGAGAAAGGGCCTCGCCAAGATTTGGGGTCCAAACACTGACATATAGCAGCGTGAGGAAGAGACGAGGGAGGGAAGCTGGTTCCCACGCCCAGGAAGCATCTGAAGAGAGACTTGAAGCCCGTTGGCAGAATGAAGAGAGAAACTCCAATGAAGAAGGAAGAGGCAGGTGACACTCTTTCCTTGAATCCAGACTCACCATGTGGGAGGGTGGCTTGAAACTTCAGACACATGGTAACTGCTGGTGACCCCAAAGGCCTCCACAGAGGAGTGCACAAGTGTACTGGAGTGGATTGGTGGACTGGTGAGTCTTCCCAGCAAACACCATGCAAGAGCGGGCGGGTGACTGGCTGGTAATCTTAGAAGGGGACCCACTGGGCTCAGGACTTTGGGCAGCTACGGCTCCGCCTAGCTGTTCCCATCCAGGTCCAAGCCCACAGTGGACGTGGGGACAGCCGCAGGCTGACTGAGTCTGGTGCCAGCCTACCAGCCAGAGCCCAGGCGGAACCTCAGTGGAAATGGGGGTGCAGGCTCACGGGGATCACCCTCCACCCACCTGGGAGCTGCTGCTGGCTTGCTGGGGTTGACCCGCGTGGATTTGTCCACCAGAGGCAGCAGAGACCCACCTTGGAAGGGATATCTTTTTTCTTATTTTCTTTTTGTTTTTAATTTATTTTTTCTCTTTGTTTTGTTTTGTTTCAGGGGTTGTTTATTGGTGGTGGGGAGGTTGTTTTGTTTTGTTTTGTTTTTCCTCATTGTTCTTGGTTTTTATGTGAGTGTGAACATGTGTTCTACCTCTTTTGTTATTGTTATTGTTGTTGTTCTGTTCTTGGTTCTGTTTCTTCCTTCTCTCTGTTTCTTTCCTCCATCTTCTGCACCAGTTTCTCAAAGTTTACGAGATCCTTCTTTGTCCTCCAATCTTGTTAATAATCTCTTCCTTTACTTCTATTTTTCTATTATATCCCGTAACCTCCTTTAAGTTGTCTCCACTGAGGGTGATGTTGTCATATTAAGGGCTTATTGACTGTACACAGTTTTCTGGTTCATTTTAGATTTTGTTATATAATCACAGCTCTAGTACTTACAGTTAAAGCTGGCAAATTAATAGTTATCTTGGTTTTCATTGTCTAGACTGATGCTATTGTTACTGATGTTTCACTGCTTTAGCTAGGGTGACATAACTGTTTTAATCGGTTCTTCTCCCTAATATACCAAAAGAGATTGCCTAAGAGTCATAAAACATAGTACAGGCCAGTGCCAAAGAAACAAGAGCTGGGCCAAGTCGACAGAAATTTTTCATCCCCAATAAATTGAAGAGATAGGGTCTTGGCAATAGACTGAAAACCCAAAAGCCAACCGTTACCTGGAAGACAGCTCTCAGAAGTAGTCATTCCCTAAAGGATCTATTACTAACAATAAAGCTAGTATTTAGTATTATAGTAGCTAGTGCTTAGCTGGTATAGGCAATTTATAAGCATCAACCCAGGAATTAAGCTCAAAAAAGATACAAAATAAGAAGACACTTAAACAAGATGTAACCCCAGACTTAGAGCTCACCAAAGGCAAACTCAGGGGGCAAAGGGATGCAGCAATCTGAAAGCCACTACTTTCAGTGGCTCTCTGAAGTGGCCTCTCTGAAGTGGTAACAACAAAGCAAATGAATGACACTGTAAAAGAAATCAAATCAGAAACAATTTCTCAGCTAACTACAGAGGTGGGAATGTGCTTAGTGACTCTACAGCAGAAGCAGATTTTTTTAAAAATACAAGAGCTTGGGAAGATGATGGAAACCATGAATGCCCATTATAGAAAAGAAATTAAACCAATAAAACAGATTCAAACAGATATCTAGGAGACTAAAATTCCATTGAAAGTATATGTGGCAGAAAGAGCCAGTGGGAGGACAGAATCCCAGATACAGAGGACAGGACCATGGCTAATGATTAGGAAAAGAAAGATTTCTTAAAAATAGCAAGGGACCATGAGAAATTGATCCAGCAGCTAGTAAGCAATTAAAAGAAGAATGACATGAGATTGATCAGAGTCAATCACAAAGGAGGAGCTAGCACAAATAACGTTTAAAAATCTGCTTACAGATGGCATGGCAGAAAACTTCCCTGGCAGAGGAAAATATTTTGACATATAGATAAGCGAGGCATGTAGAATTTTAATCAGCCATGATAAAAAAAAGTACAACCAGTCATATAATAGTTGATTGCTGAAATTCAACACCAGAGTAGAATATTAAAAGCTGGTAGAGAAAAGAAACAAATTACTTGTAAAGGAAAACCATTGAGAATCATGGCAGACTTCTCAACACAAACCCTCAAGTCAAGGAGACTAAAAGAAAACAACCTACAACCCAGATTTATATGCACCACAAAACTATCTTTCAGAATTGATGGACAAATAAGATACTTCCATGACAAACAACACCTGAAGAAATTCATGACCACCAAGCCAGCACTCCAGAATGTTCTGAAGGACATTCTAGAAAGACACAATAAGGACTACAGCTCCATGAACTCCAACAGGAGGAATCCATCAGGCTAGGAAATCAATTAAAAGGCGAGGGGAAAGTGAGCCAACAACAAGAAGATAACATGACAAGGATAAGTCAATACTTATCAGTTATAATCATCAATATTAATGGTCTCAATTCTCCAATCACAAAAAACAGACTGGTAGGATGGATCAAGAAGCAAAATCCAACAATATGCTGCATATAAGAAACATTTAATTAAAAAAGAAATTCACAGACTGAGAGTCAAAGGATGGAAAACTACTCCAAGTGACAGGAACCCAGAAAGAAGCAAGGGTAGCTATTCTACTTGCAAACAAAGTGGAATTCAAGCCAAGAATGAGTAAGACAGACAAAGAAGGTAACTACATCCTTGTAAAGGGAACAATCCAAGAGAAAGAGATAGTAATCATAAACATATATGCACCAAATACTAGTGCACCCAACTGTATAAAACAAATATTAACAGAAGTAAAAAATAAAAAAAAATCACTAATACCATTGTAAAGGGCAACCTCAGTACCCCACTGTCAAAAATAGATGAATTAGACAAAAAAATCAACAATGAAATATTAGAATTGAACCAAAATTTTTAACAAATGCACTTAGTAGATGTCCACAGAGTGTCCTCCCCACAACATCAGAATACACATTCCTCTCAGCTGCACACAGGTTGTCTCTGAAGTGAACCACAAAGTAGTTCATAGAACATGCTTAACTAAATGCAAATTAATTGAAATTGTCCCACATATATTATCAGACCATACTGCAAGAAAATTGGAAATCAATGGGAAAAGAAATAAGAACTTCATAAATACATGGAAATTAAGTAACACCCTCCTGAACAACCAATGGCTCACAGATAAAATTAGAGAAAAAATTAGACAGTTTCTACAAATGCCAACACAACATGCCAGAACTTATGGGACACAATGAAAACAGTCTTACAAGGGAAATGTATAGTGGTGAAAACCCAAATCAGGAAAACAGAGTGAGCTCAAACAACTGAACCTTGAACCTCAAGTTTCTAGAAAAAAAGAGCAAGTCAAGCCCAAATCTCATAAAAGGGAGGACATTATTAAGATCAGAGCAGAAATCAATGCAATGCAGACTAAAAAAAATTACAAAGAATCAATAAATTGAAGAGTTGTTTCTTTGAAAGAATGAATAAAATCAATGAACCCTTAGTGAACCTTATCAGAAAAAGAAAGACTCAAATCCATACAATCAGGAAAAAAAGAGTGAAATCAAGACAGACCCTCCAGAAATCCAGAGTATCTACACATACTTCAAGAACTTGTATTCTAATAAGATGAAAAATTCAGAAGAAATGGACAGATTCCTAGATACCTATGAAGTACTAGAGCTGAATCAAGAAACTATAAAAATTCTAAATAAACCAATATCAGCCAATGAAATTGAAGATATAATTAAAAACCTACCAAAAAGAAAAGCCCAGATCCTGATAGGTTTATTGCTGAATTCTACAAGAAATTTAGAGAACCTCTAATGTCACTAATTCTCAAACTCTCTAATTAATTTGAAAAGAAAGCAGTACTCCCAAACTCATTCCTGGAAGCAAGAATTACCCTGATACCAAAACCAGAAAAGCACCCAATTAAGAAAGAGAACTACAGGCCAATCTCCCTAATGAACATAGAAGCAAAAGTCTTCAACAAGATACTGACAAGCGGAATGCAGCAAAGCATCTCACACGTGATACACCGTGACCAAGCAGAATTCATCCCAGGCATGCAGGGTTGACTCAGCATATGCAAATCAATACATGTACTACACTATATTAACAGAACCAAGGACAAAAACCACAGGATAATCTCAATATATGCAGGAAAAGCATTTGACAAAGTTCAACACCCATTTATTATTTAAAAAACAACAGAAAATTGAAATAGTCTTTGTCTCAGTCTAATAAAAGCCATCTATGACAAAACAACAGCCAACATCATACTAAACAGACAAAAACTGAAAGCTTTTACTCTAGAATCAGAAGCAAGACAAAGATGTCCACTGTCAACACCCTTATTCAATATAGTTCTGGAAATATTAGAGCAATTATACAAAAGAAAGAAAGAAAAGGAATAAAGATAGGAAAAGAAGAAGTTAAATTATCATTATTTACAGATGACATGATACTTTACATAGAAGATCCCAAAAATTCTACCAGAAGATTTCTAGATTTAGTAGCCAAATTCAGTAGCATAGCTGGATACAAAGTTGACACTCAAAAATTAATAGCTTTCCTGTACATGAATAAAAACTCTCTGAGAGAGAATTTAGGAAAACTACACTTTTCACAAAAGCATCCAGAAAAATGAAATCATCTAGGGATCAATCTAACAAAGGAAGTAAAAGATCTCTACATTGAAAACTACAATGCTCTGAAAAAGGCAATAGAAGAGAATATCAGAAAATGGAAAGATATCCCTTGTTCTTGGGTAGGAAGAACCAATACAGTGAGAATGGCCATACTTCCAAAACTGCTATGCAGATTTAATGCAATTCCAATCAAAATTCAGCAACATATCTCACAGAATTAGAGAAGACAATCTTAAAATTCATTTGGAACCAGAAGAGACCTAGAAATAACAAAGGGTAATTCTGGGCAACAAAGGCAAGTCAGGGGACATCATAATCCCTGACTTGAAACTATATTACAAAGATACTGTGATTAAAAACAGCATGGTACTTGCAAAAAAAAAAACAGACCTGAGGATCAGTGAACCAGGCTAGAAGATGCAGAAATATCTCCATACACACTGAGCTACCTCTTCTTCGACAAAAGTGCCAAACACCATCACTAGAAGAAAGATCATCTCTTTACTAAATGATGCTGGGAAAATCTGACATCCCATATGTTGAAAATTAAAACTAGATCCATATCTTTCACTATGCACTAAACTAAAATCAAAATGGATCAAAGATCTAAATATTAAAGAAGAAACAGTAAGTCTATTGGAAAATAGAATAGCTAGAACTCTTGAAGACATTTGGTGTAGGCAAAAACTTTATCAAAAAAACCCAGACACAAGAAATTTTATGAATTTCATCTTATTAAAAAGCTTTTTCACTGGACAAGAAATCACCAACAGAGTGAAGAGATAACCTACAGTAGGGGGAAAACAATTTGACAGCTGTTCCTCTGACAAAGCACTACTATTTAGAATATATAAAGAGCTAAAAAAAAAAAATCAGACCCTCCCACATTTAAAGACCCAATCCAAAAATGGAAATCTGCCGGGGACTTAGCTCAGTGGTATAAGTGCCTGCCTGGCAAAGCAAACCGTGATGAGTTTGATCCCTGGTACAAAAAAATGGGCATCTGAAATGAACAGACACTTCTCAGAGGAGGAAGTAGAAATAGCAAATAAATATATGAAAAATTTTTCAACATCACTGGTCATTCAAGAGATGCAAATTAAAACAACACTGAGATTCCATCTCCCTCCAGAAAGAATGACAATTATCAAGAAATCAACCAATAATAAATGCTAGTGGGGCTATGGGGGAAAAGAAATGCTTCTCCATTGTTGGTGGGAGTATAGACTGGTGCAACCACTGTGGAAATCAGTGTGGAGATTCCTCAAGAAACTAGAACTACGGGTTCCCCAGCTATTCCTCTTCTTAGTATCTTCCTGAAAGAATTAAAATCATACCACAGTGATATGTGTACACCCATGTTTATAGCAGCATATTTTGTAATAGGCAAATCTTAGAAATGGCCCAAATGCCCATCAACTAATGAATGGATAAAGAAGATGTGGTTTTTTAAAAAATATAACATAGTACTATCTTGGTTACCTTTTTTTTTCTGGAAAGGTTTATTTAACTCACAGTTTGTGGAGGTTTCAATCCATAATCAAGTGTCTCCAAGGCAGGGTGGCATGGCACAATGGCAACAGTACAGTGGCAAAAACAGCAAAAGCAAAAGTATGGGAAGCAAGCCTCTTTTCCTCCCTTATAGTGTAAGCAGGCTACCACCCCCTGGGGCTGGGTGTAGTACTCACATGTCTCCCTGCCTTCCTCTTGCATAGGATGAGAATGGTCTCAAAGTGAGGACCCCGGTCCCCTGCTGAGTCATTTCATTAAACTTCTAAACTTCTCCAGTTGACACAGTGCACCAACCATTACAATCCACCCCTTGTCAGCATGCCAACCAGGCATTTCCAGCTAAATAGATGGACCTTGAGACTACACTATTAAGTGAAATATACTGGACACACGTGTATAAATCTCACATCACTCTGATGTGAGAAACCGAAAGCGTAAATAGGAATCAAAATGTATAATAGATATTGTGAAATAGGGAAAACAATGTCCAAATGCAAAGGGGAACTACGGAGTGAGGAGGTGGAAAGGAAGTAAAGGGGGGAAAGTGATGAGACAAGAAGGAAAAAATGGAAACAAAGCTTTTGTAAATAGGGAGGGGAGGAGAGATGAAAGGTAAGGTAAAGGAATGGGAGAAAAAAGAATCAGATTGTATCATGTACATGTATACATTTCCTATGAGGAATGTAAACATTATGTAGCCCTAAAATGTACCAATAAACTTAATTAATTGAAAACATCACGAGAGTAGATTTTTCTATTACGAAGATCTGACACTTTTCTTCCTAGAGTTCAAAGCACATTCAGTGAAGTAGCTGGATAATTGCTAAGCATACAGTGCACAGATACATTAGAAGTTATTTAAGTGTTGGGAGGGCTCAGGTAAAAGTTTGCCTTCTCTCAGAGTGCTTCTCGCTTGTAATCCAAGCACTCTGGCACGCTGAGGCGAGAACATTGCAAGTGTGAGCCCAGCTCGGGCAATGCAACGACTTAATGTGACCCTGCCTCAAAATCAGCAAAGCTGTTAAAATGGCTGGAAATGAGCTGGCGTGGTGGTGCACACCTGTAACCTCAGCACCTGGGAGGCTGAGGCAGGAGGATCCTTGCAAGTTCAAGACCAGCCTGGGCTACAAAGTGAGCTCAAGGCCAGCCTGAACTACATAGAGAGACCCTGTCTCAAAAGACAAAAAAAAAAAAAAAAGACTGGGGTTGTCTCTCAATCTGAAATTCCTGGGTTCAGATTCCAGTACTGGGGCGGAAGCGGGGAGTTACCTTCCTTCTCTTCTGCTTTTTACACTGCTACACAAATCTCTTCCTTTCAGGACTGTCTTCCTCCCACCCGACTCACCTGGGTTTGCTCTCTTTCCTGCCCCGTGTTTTGCCATCCAGATGCATCGTGAAGATTACTGGAGAGATGGTATTGTCTTTTCCTGCCGGCATCACCAGACACTTCGCTAACAACCCGTCCCCAGCGGCCCTGACTTTCCGAGTGATAAATTTCAGCAGGTTAGAACACGTCCTGCCAAATCCCCAACTTCTCTGCTGGTAAATATGACTTTGCATACATTTTTAGAGCTCTGGGTGGCTTGGCACTTTGTTTTCCTGTGAAGAGCGTACCCTCGCGCGGTAGCGGAGTTAATAGGCTTGAGACATAAAACTTTAACCAGCTGTTAATGTTTCCACGGGTAACTGTGTGTGTGAGTAGTTGCCAATGCATACTTTAATAGCCAGCTGGTTAATCTGGTTAAAGAGGCATTTAAAGTAATAAAATCTGAATTAGTGACAGTTTCTTCACTGTGTTAATGATCAGTAGGCAATGCATAAGGCTGGTGAATGATAAATCCAATAAGAAGAAATTCCTCTGGTTGTATTAGCATCTTTTTAAATTAAATAATATTTGAATTGTGAGTTCCTCTTCACAGGAGCTTAAAAGTCTATTTTTGTGAAACATAACGTCATTTGAACGGTAATTGTTTTGACGGAACTTTCCATGTATAACATCACAGGACCTCAAGTGTATTTCTTTACATAAATCTACTATTTTTCACATTTTCTTCTAAACCTGAAGCGGGTCTCCACTGTGCACACGCACATGCGGGCCACACAGCCACACACACTTGATACTGAAGAGATCAACTGTGTCACGTTACTTATTTGCAAACAGCAGTTGCTGGTGACACCCTCCTCTCCGGGAAGTCCTCACGTTCCATCCAAAGGCCTCCCTCTGCAGTGGCCACTTTCCTCCTTCCCTCAGATTTCCCTTGTAAAGCGGCTACTGCCGCTGTTCTGGACCACAACAGTCACTCCCCTCTCTGAATCCAGTCTTGTCACCCTCAGCGACGTTTTTGCAGCCCGATGACCTTTCGTGAGACCCCTCAGGATGTCTTTGGGCCACTGAGTTTGGTTTAAAAAGCCATCGGTTACCATGGAGACTGGCTAATGGAACAGGCTACTCACTGGGGTTTACGGCAGCCTGCAGATCTTAATCTGTTACTATAACATGATTCACGAGTGCGTTTGTACCAAAGCCACAGTGCTGCCAGTATGCTACCAAGATGGACATAGAAGTCAGGTGGATATTTGCTAAGGCGCTTCCTTTGCAGATGGTATTTGTTATAGGATGCTACTCAACTGTTTTTCTTCCCAATTGCATAGTGATAACACACAAAATGATGCCAATGCCAAGGAATTCTGGGTAAACATGCCAAATTTGATGATTCATCTAAAGAAAGTGTCTGAACAAAAACCCCAGGCTACCTATTATAATGTGGACATGCTCAAATATCAGGTAAGCTTATTTACATGGCCAAGGTGTCTCTTTCGCAGTGCAAATTTATATTCTAAATGACCTAGGATTGCATGAAAGTAAAAAAAGTAACATTCCTTTCCATATTACGTGAAAGCTATAATTATAAGAAAATAGAAGCCTTAAAGGACTATTTGAGGAAGGGTGACAAGGATATTCACACATATTCCTAGTTTAAACTCAGAAGTGAAATATTTTTATTTAAAGAGTACAGAAATATGCCACAAAAAGTGAAGGTGCAATACCCATGAAGATTGTACTTTTTAAAGTAGATCACTGTCATATTACTAAGGCCATTCCTGTATTGGTCGCTTTGCCATTGCTGAGATGCTGTAGCTGGCACCCACGATTTAGAGAAAGAGACCCATCCGGACACACCCACCTGAGTGCCCCCGTGTAGTACTGGCACCTGTCTGCAGGTCCCCCGATAACTGGGAAGTGCAGTCATGTTTGGGATACACAGATTTTTACTAACATACAGCTTCCCTCCCCCCCCCGAAAAAATCTGTTGATCACAGAATTACTATGCACTGACAGTGGGAACGTACTCAATAGCACAGCACTTACCTAGAGTGTGTGAGGCCTGGGGTCCAACAAATAAAGTCAAAACAGTGACCCAGGGACTCAGGTGGCTGGAGTGAGATACCCAGGCACTATAGAGTCTTCTCTGAAATCGGGGTATTTACTGCGTCACGAATACTTTCAGGTAAGGGCAACTCTGGGCACAGACTTCTCACATACAGTGTTGTGTTGTATCAGACATTCTCTTGATATTGAATTATTTCTTAATGTTAAGTTTTATTAGAACTGTTTCCTAGGATTACTGCACTAGAAAAACCCAGATTGTTTCCTTCGAATCATTAGAAATAAGAGGTTTTGCGTCAGTGGTGGTGATGGTTAATCCTGATACATGAAATACTTTGGGTCAAGAACAGATGCTAGTACTGAATTAGTGCCATATACATATATAATATATGTACATGTATATGTGAATGTATATTATATATGTACTTGTGTGTTTATAAATATATATTAATATATACCTGTATATAAATATATTATTAAGTAGCCATGGAGACGAGAGGTAGATGTGTATCTTCACTCTGACACTCCAGAGAATGCTGTTTAACTGGCTCACGATGGGACCCAGATGTCTGCATTTTTGTATGTTCCCTGAGTGATTCTAAAGCATTTTATACATTAAAAAATACTTAAAGTACTGTAAGGAAACCATTGAAAGCAAACTACCCCTATGACGGTACATTTTACAGAAATGCAAACAGATGTAACATATTTCCTATGAGGATAGTATCGTTTAAACTTTGGACTTTATAGATCAATAAAGGGCTAGGGAACACAGCATATACCATACATTATC
The DNA here is from genome assembly GCA_004027295.1 of Dolichotis patagonum. Lineage (NCBI taxonomy): Eukaryota > Metazoa > Chordata > Mammalia > Rodentia > Caviidae > Dolichotis > Dolichotis patagonum. The sequence continues at coordinate 120,225 of PVJX010001862.1, forward strand.
ACTTTATAATTAAAATATGACAGAATACATATTTTAAAAATTTTCTCCCAAGATACATAAACTTGTTTAGTGCTGCTTGAAGCTGGTGAAAGAAATAGAATTGCCCAGTGGAATGTTTCCCTAAATAAGAAGTTAAATTTTAGGGTTCTTCTATGGTTCTCACGTCCAAGTGTGAAAATAAAATTGTGGTTATTTTCCTTCATGAATTCTAATTACAGACACTGCATTTGCATTGACATTTTCATTTCAGATTTATTTTTAAATTGTGGAAACTTTTAAATCCTGTGGCATTTCTTTAGTCTGTGTTTGCTATTAAGTGAGCTAGAAAGTAGACAATTCTTCGACAGCAGCACGAGCTTTGTGCAAACCCTCAAGTGTAGGCCGGCCCTGAATTCAGGACACTTGTTGATGGCCCCTGACCTTGGGCATTCAGTGGCCCAAAATCTCAGTTTCCTCAACTGCAAACAAAGGTAATTACAGCAGTCCCCTCGATACCCCCAGGCTACTGTAAGAGGTAGTAGCCTAAAATACTTCCAGGCCCTACAGGATGGGGCAGTCCCATCTGTCATCCTACAAACCAACCCATTCTAGACAGTTTCCACAGCAAACAGTCCTGCCTTGAGAGTGCACCCCCAGCACGACCCCAGGGGGTGTGGTCATCTCCTGGGGAATCCTGTGTGTCCCCCAAAAGCACAAAACGTGAACTGCATGCATAGAAATCCCAAGACAAAGGCACCACTCACACAGTCCCTACGGAACATGTGAACTTTTTAGAGCAGAAACCTCTCAGAGGTCCCTGAACCATCCCCGTGAACAATCAAGAAATGCCACCAGCATTGCTCACCAGGGACCCGGGCCAATTCCTCCATTCTGCGAACGTGGCCTTTCCTCGGTCTAACTCACTGGAGGATGGGGCTAACTGGAATGCAGTACTTCCATTTGGAGGGTCTGGGTTCCAGTCCTCACCTCGGCAAATCACAAAGGAGTGGTAACAGCCCGCTCGGTTTGCTGGGAAGCGCCCAAGTGGGAAGAGCATTGCTAAGCGATGCTCCATGAGACCTCAGTTCCGTGCTGGGTGTCAGGCTCTGTGCAGTTGAGCCCCTTGTGTCCTCCTCACCACCCGATGGGTGCAGATTATTGTTACTACCCCCCCTGGGCAGAGGCTGAGGCTCAGCAGTGACACTCCACCAGACCCAGCTCTCTTGCTCCCGTGGCTCTCGGCGAGCTAGCTCACTGGTGAAGGTACAAACACGAGCCTCAGGACTGTGGGTCGAGAGACCACTCTGGCGGGACAGTCGCAGCTCCTGGTTGTGTCCCTCGCCTCACACGTCTGCTCTCCTGTCGTTTGACAAGGTGTCAGCACAGGGTGTTCAGTCCACTCCCCTGAACTTGGCAGTGAACTGGCGCTGTGAACCCGCCAGCACCGACCTGCGCATCGACTACAAGTACAACTCGGACGCCATGGCCACCGCGGTGGCCCTCAACAACGTGCAGTTCCTGGTCCCCGTAGACGGCGGCGTGACCAAGCTCCAGGCAGTGCTCCCGCCGGCCGTCTGGTAAGCGGGCTCCTTGGGGGCCGCCCGGGCTGCACCCTCGGCCCTTGCCTGCCTTTCGTCTTGAGACAGGGCTCGCTGCCTCACTAAGCTGCCCGGGCTGCGCTCCAGCCTAGGTCACAGGCTTCTTAACACGCGCGTTTACAAGACCAGGGCAGCAGTGTGTGGGCCGGAAGCGAAACCACAGGAGCTGGTCTGCTTTTGTTTCTGTTTTGGCTTTTTTTTTTTAAGCCAAACAGAATAAAGGGCAGAAATAATACAGAATTTCAAAAAAAAAATAACAGTAAGAAATCAACACTAGTCAACATATTACATACTGTTATCTTAGAAGGAGTTGTTCAAGTGACAAAATCTAAGCATAAAACATGAACAGACAGTCAAGCAATGACAGCACAAACTATTCTTTTTGATGAACTAACAGAGAATTAGTAGTGTGATTATTTACCTTACACACTTACACAGGTATATACAGTTACCTGTGTACGCCTACAAGTTGGTCTTTCCTTTTGAGCACTTTCTTCCCCTTTCATTGTTACAGTATCTGTTGTGCATTTTGGATCTGTTACTCTTTCCGTTTTTTATTATTATTATTTATTTTTTACACTAGGGAGACAATACGATATTTACAAATGTGAGTCTGATTTTTTCACTTATGAGTATAGACTCAAGTTGTGTTTTGGGCTTTTTAAAAAAATGTTTTAAAGTTGAATCAGGATGTGTTTGTAGTACACATCAATTATACACATTGAGGGAAGCTGGTACATAGACAAAACACACCTTCATTCTTTCTCACCCCTTCCTCTCCTTCCGACCTCACATCTGAGAAATCTCTATCTCCCAGTTTCCTATGATCCATCCTTTATTTTGCTCCATAATTTATTGATACTGTAGGATTTTCGTGCAAAGGAAACCACGTGATTTTTAAGCTCATGCGTCTGATTTATCTCAGTTAATATCAAGGTCTCAAGATGCATTTCCCTACAAACAACTCGCGTTGACCCTTCTTTAAGTTTTTAAATAGCAGTTAAACTTTCGCAGGTCTGTATTTTGAAGTGAGCATTATCTGGGAAAAAATACAGACTGCATCTAGGCAAGCCTTCATCTGCTTTGTTTTCAGGAATGCTGAACAACAGAGAATCCTGTGGAAGATCCCCGATATCTCACAGAAGTCAGAGAACGGAGGTAAGGGAGCAGCAGGCTTGTTTTATTTAATACGTGAAGCCGAAACTACTTACAGGTATCGGTCAGCTAGGAAGCAAAAAAAAGGGTAGTACTAAAAACAAGCAGAAAGTTTGACCACATCATTTTTGCATTTAGGTACATCAGTCAATGAAGTACCATTTTGCCAGCTTTTACTGGTGTGCAGAGTATTTCTCATGATACTCAGTGATACACTTTCTTTGTCACTATTCCATCCCGGAAGAATGTATTATTTCATAGCAAGTCCAATTTTGTGCGTGAACTTTTTAAGTATAATTTTCCAAATTGTATCTAGAATGTCGTGTTGACTATCATGTAGTAATAATAATCTTTTGTTTTTTTCAGGGGTGGGCTCTCTCTTGGCAAGATTTCAGCTATCCGAAGGTCCCAGCAAACCTTCCCCGCTGGTCGTGCAGTTCACCAGTGAAGGAAGCACCCTTTCCGGCTGCGACATTGAACTTGTTGGAGCAGGATATCGATTTTCACTCATCAAGAAGAGGTTTGCTGCAGGTCTGTGGCTCTCGAAATCCATTTGCAAAAATCAGGTTGCTTTTCAAATCATCTTCCCCTCCCTTGCCTTAAAACTCCATCCCTCTGAGAAGGCAGCCCAACCGTGGAAAGAAATAGAAATATAACAATGAACTTGAAGTCAGGGGTCGAGAATTCTCCAGCTACCGTTTTTGCTGAGTTCACCGGCCGTTCCCCCTACATCGACGTGTGTTTGAGCTCAGTGGAGTAAATTCTACTTTTGTGACACTGACAAAGAAGACAAATGCTCTTGGCTTTTGGATTTGTCTCCCACCTGAAAACTAAGAAAAAGAGAGAGAAAGTACACACAAAATGTGTTTCATGCTTACATTAGACTCCTTGAAAACCTGTTCTCCAGGGGGCCTGTGTGGGTTTTGCATTTGGCAGTCTTAGCTGCGAACTGGGAGGGTCTGTGTTTCATTTTCACAGTAACCCTAAGAATCTCAGGCCCCGGACTGGAGCTGAGTTCCCATGAAATGGCTGTGGCCTGATACAGGTTTTATTCGGCACAAACGATAGTTTTTTCAGTGGGGGGAGGTTTCCTAATAATAGGTCGATCCCTTTGGACAGTGACCCATTGGTGTAAACCCAGGGAGGGATGTGAAGACTAGCTGTGCGGCTCAGCTCTCTCCCCAGGCCCTGAATCTTGTTTTGTGTACTGCTGTCCTGACGCAGTATTAATCCAATACCTGTCACTCTCCACAGTGGCCCGAACTGGAAACTAAATTATATGAGCCTGCTTCCTACAGAACTTGCATTCTCCAATGCAGGAATTAATGCTCCGACTTGTTCTCAGAGAAACCCCGATCTCCACAAAGGAGTGACGCCTTGAAGTCTGAAAGGCTTCTAGTTGATGGGAGAATGAAAGCTTAGTAACCTTGGCGTATTTTATATTAGTATCATACCCCAGACTACGTGGCAGGTGGCTCGAAGGGGGAGGGCGAGGGATGGAAAGATTATTCACGCGGTAATCATGTTACCAAGCTAGCAGATGACCCGCTGATGTTTCTTTTGCAGGAAAGTACTTGGCGGATAACTAGCGAAGTCTTTCGCAAGGATTCAGAGGAGTCGTGCACTACAGCACTGCTGTAAGAGAACCAGGTTTTAACTCCAGCTGGATGGGAACAAACTCAGATCTGCGCTGGGGAGGGGCCCCCGCAAGCCCACGACAGGGGGGAACTGCTGGCCCCACTGGTACCGTGGTGACCGATCCTACAGTATTTACTTCTAGGTGTAATATTGTTACTGGTTTTAAAATGTAATTATTGTATTTGTAAATTGTACTCATTCCAGTAAGGCAGTTAGACACTTGAGTTTTAGCATTTTACTATTCCTGAAGCGGATGTAATTTAAACTGTGGTATGTAAATTTAACGATAGTTCTTACTGTGTGAATGGCGCGATGCTTCCAGAGGTACGTTGCATTTTGTCAATACATAAAATTTAAATATAATGTGGATAGCTGTCAGGAAGGGGGTGCCAAATATTCAAAAAAAAAAAGCTTAAATGGAACCAGGAAGAAAAAATTGCTTTTCTTCAGTCTTTAGTATCTTTTACTCTAGTGCTAAATGAAAGTTCAGCCTTCGAATGTTGAGTGGGTTAAATTCAAAAAACTATTTCAGAAAAAAAATTCTAAGGTTACAGCATATTCAAAGAAAAGCATTAACTACCACTTTTTAAAAAGCTTTTTTTTCAAACTGCAAATTTCATAAAACCGCAAACTGTAAACAGGGCCTCTTATTTTTATAACTTATGTAAAAATGGGAAAGCAGTTCATATTTAAAGTTTAAGTATATTAAATTATAATCAAGAGTCAAGAAGATGTTGAAGTCTTCACTACTTCCCCCTCTCTCTACAGCTTAGCAAATGTGGAGATTTAGTCAGACTAAAACCAAAATTGTGATTTTAAGCTTTCAAGACTTTCCGGGATGGAACTGGTTAACAACTTTTGCACGATTATTCTGAACAGATGGTCTCTCCCCTCCTGCAAGGGAGAGGGATACCTCAAGTCTTCCTCTTTACCCCCAGGAATAAAAATATCAAGAACAAGATTCTTAGGGGGAAAAATACTTTTTAGTTTCCTATTTCAATCCAGAAGGAGAATTTTAATTGTCATCATTTCTATCCTATGGAAGGAACAAATATGATTTAAAATTGAAATCCTGTTCACGTTATTGTGCAATAAATTTCCTGTTGGATAATTCAGATTCGTTGTATAAAATGCAAATCTCTTGTCATTCGTGGGGAATGAAGAGAAGAGGTTTCCGAGCCATTTCACTGTTGCAAAATACAATAAAGATTGCAATTCTTCAGTCTGGGGATGGAGGGAGAACCACGTGGGCTGTCCAGTTGTAAAACCTTCCCCGTTACCATCCAAAGCCACCAGTCTTCCTTTAAATCAGAGAGCTTTTTTTAGACACAACCCATCCCCCTTCTAGGCTATGTGACTAAAGAACTAGAATTAAGCGGTTTATCATTCACTGCTAAATTTCGTCTTCTAGTCACTCCAATTAGACAAAGAATCTTTTGCCCCTTTGAATTTTGGAATCAGGTTAAATTTTTTAAGTCTTGCTTTTAAAATGAGATTGTGACAAGAAGTTGTTTATAGTGGAACTTTTTACATTAGGATTTGTACTCTTTAGGCAGTGCACCAGGAGTATACTCAACAAGGTAGGATTTACCTTCGCAGGGTTCTTAGAGTCAAACCCTCACCTGACTCCCCCATAGCACTCAGGTGCTGAAGGTTTTTTCAGCAAATTAATGAATGCACCCATTTTCAGTAAAGATACTCAATTTGGTTTTGACACCAAAATAGAAAACTGCAAAACAAAACTTACATCCCATGAAGCCCGTGGAAATTTAGAACACAAAAACCAATGAGCAGCAGAAAACTAGAATTATCCAGCATATGAATATAAACATGTGTTTTTAAGTAATCAGTTCATGAGAAACATACTGAATATTAACAAAGCATATTAAAAATGTGTAAATATTACTGGTCCTCATGTCTTTCTCTTGATATGATTTTATATAGATTTAGATTGAATTAGTAATTAAAAACAAACTTTTTTTATTAATTTTGTTGGTATCATAAAAGTGTGAATAAAAGTAGGTTTCAATAGTCCCTAACACGATTCACATGCTTTTGGGAGCTCAATTTGAAGCCATGAAGAAATCTATGATCTCACAATTGGTCTTTCTGAAGCAGAATAGATTCAGTGATTTCAAAAAGTACCGGAGCTGATAACCAGAATCGTAGTGGTGAAGGTGTCCACCCTGTGTGGGGAGTCGAGGGGAGGAAGTCAGCTTCCGTGTTTTGTTGTTTTTAACTCCGTGGGTTATAATTCCCTGTTACACCTGCATCCGCAGTGCTGTAGAATAAGAATTCGTGCTCTGGAAAACTATCCTCGTCCGTGCCAGGGTCTCATTTATAAAGACCTCACTGTCAAGTTGAGGTCTCTATCAGACCGGGCTACTCCAGCCCCGGGTGATTCTCAAAGCCAGGGTTTAAAACAGCAAGAAAGGATTCTGGTTACAGAGTTCATCACTTCCTGCAAATGACAACTTTAAAAAGCTCTGCTCTAAAAAGATAGAAAGTATCAGTGATGCTGCTCTATTTTGGCAACCTGGAAAGTATGTTTTTCTCTTCATAAAGCCCATATTTTTGTGAATTTTTTTAAAAGAAATCATCATCAATGACCTGAATTTTATCATAATTGGAATTTATAATGACTAAGAATTAAGCTGTTAATTTTTTTTAAAAAAAAAAAAAAGGTATTTTTTACATATGCAGTCAGCATGGAAATTCACTGTGTAGTCTTTGAGAATATTTCGCCTCTTAAGAAAGAATGGCCAGGTCCAGATGGTTTTGATTGAATATATGCATAGGAATGTCTCAGAAGGCAAAATACCGGTATTCTTATTTATATATATATATATATTTTTAACTCGGTCTTAATCCACCAAGTACTTGAGCCATAATCACACACATTTCCATTTTAAAATCTTCTTTTCAAGGAAGCATATAACTACAGTCAGCCCTGACACCTGCCCGTGACCTCACATAAACCAGCCGTTCCAGTTTCTCCGCTCAGAATGAGCGGGCGGGACTCGAGTGGTTTTCAAGCTCTTTGTAATAGGACTTTTTATACATAAAATTGTCCATAAACTCCTGGTAGGCAACACCTCTCCAGACAGCTGAAGGAGCTTCTCAGCAGTCTAATTTAAACATGACGACAACACATAAATGCCCTCCAGAGGGCCTTGCAACTCTGAAGCCCCACGATGCACCGCTCTCAGAGAAAGCAGCTCTTAAGGCTCCAGCCACAGTTTCTGACTGACACACGGTAAACATGGCCACATACCTGAGTGGTTCTTTTTTTGAGACAGGGTCTTGCTATGTACTTCAGGCTGACTTGAACTCACCATGTAGCCCGGGCTGGCCTCGAACTTGTGGTGACCCTCCTGCCTCAGCTTCCCCAATGCTGGGATTACGAGCATGTGCCACCACTCCCAGGAGCTCATTTAACTCTTATAAAAATCTCAAACTTCTGAGAACCTAAGGACTGCTTTTCATTTCTACTTACCTACGATGACATTGAGGCTCAGCAGATTAATTAATTGGTCCAAGGTGACACTACAGCTATTTGCCTGATTATCTTAACAGCAGAGAGTGACCCGTTTGCTCTGTGCATTCTGGGAATAGTCTATTTTGTTTGACCATCTGTACTCCACTTGAATGCCAAGGTTCAGGGCAGTATGTGGATTGAAATGAGAATAATTTCAATGACAAAACTGTCCAAAAGAATCAGTGCTCCTTGAACTATGACATACACTTATATTCTCAAATAAGAGACAGTGATTTAGACCAAGCCATGACTCTGTCCACGGAGCCTAAAATGCAGTGGGTCTCAATCAATTTGATTGAATTACTCCGTCTCCAGGCGTGGGACTTGGGAATATGATATTGATAAGCATCCCAAGTTTGAGAATCATTGCCCTTACAGATCCCTAAGGTCTTTTCTTAGTTCAGACATTGTATCAGATTTGAAGCATTAAATTATAATTTAAATATCACTTTTATAGTTTCATTCTATCCTCTGAACTTCCTTCAATTTTAGAAGGAAAGTAAAAAACAAACGGGGTCCTTCCTCCCGAGGAAAATCCCTCTTCTTCCCGTGCTTTTCCTGTTTCTCTCCTTTCCGCGGTGGCCTGAGGTGCGCTTTCCCATTTAATACTCCTGTCCTTTGTTCGGTGTCTTGGGAGACCAGATAGTGGAAGGCAAGTGACGCGCTGTCCCTCAGCCCACTGTAAAGTCCTTTCCTTGAAAGGGACACACAGACCTCGAACTTGGGCGTTGACTTTACTTATTTTGTAGGCTTTGCCTTTACAAGAACCTCTGGACCCCACTCCAAGAGTTATAACCTTCATTTTTGCATTCTTTTGTTCAGAATAATCACAGGTTCTTGATTCAAATTGAGAGATACAGTAAAATATGCAGATGTCCACTAAAGAGATGAGTATGTGTGTCTTCATCTAAACTTTCTTTTCCCCAAAAAAGTTCTCCTCTGAGCAAAATCCCATGCGGTCCTAAAGGAACTCATTTTGGCCCTGGATGTGCTGATCAGCAGTTTTGTAAGAAAGGAAGGCAGGATTTTTTAACAATGTTAAAATTGGGGTGGGTTCTAAATACAGCTCTAAACTGTAGTAGGCTTCGGTGAAGTGAGCAAAGCAGACCACGCTACATTAATGAAACAAACAGCCCGAGACACTGGCCCACCTCCTGCCCTTTGCTAAGAACTCTGCTCTCTGGAAGATTTGTTGTGTTTTTGCTGCTTTTATAGGGCATTTAATGTTAAATTTTGACCATGGAAGGTACAGAGGAAAAGGAGATGGCAGTAAAGTGTTTAAAGTCTCCAAACAGATAAACAGATGGCAGAACATTGTCTGCTGGCGGTCAGGTGTTCCACCATCTGCAGGATGCCAGGGCTGGGTTTTAAATATCGCACTGGACACTAAGTCTCCTTCCTTGTGAAGTGTGACCTCTTTGTAGAGATTGAGGTGACCACAGTGAGGCTGTAACTGACTAGCCCTTGTGTTTAATAGCTGATTTCTGGCCGGGGATACAGCTTGGTGCTGTAAGTGCCTGCCTAGCAAGCATAAGGTTCTGAGTTCGATTTCTGACACACACACACACACACAAGCTGATTTCTAGCTTCCTGGAGTAATCTTAGATAACAAGCTCCACCTGGCTGGTGTGCACCGGGAGGAATTTAGTCTCCACTTTAAAGTTATTTTCCCTTTGCTCACAGTATTTCTGACCTCCTCTTCTGTCCTTAGGGCATCGCCTGTTCTGAATACATTCCCACCTTAGAAAAGATATTTCGATGAAAAGTAAATATACATATATGTTCCTATGTTATAAAGAAAAGAAGTAAAGTTGATTAGGCTGTCTCCAGCAATAGTGCGGTGTTTTCCCGGTCCTGTTCGGGCTCACTGATTCCGGCAAATACTCACTGCGGTCTAGGACAAACAGTCCTGTGCGGTCCTCCATGGTCCTGGACATTGACAACAAATGTTTGTGCTTTAATGAAGCTTAAGAAGGCTATTAGTCAGAAAGACTTTATTTCTAAGCACCCCTTGAAAACACTTTGGAAAAGTGTCCTTTTAACACTAATTTATGCATCTTTTAAGAACATCAAATAATAGAATCAAGAATGCTTTGCAAAGATGTTTCCGGAATGTTAACTTTAAGAGAATGCCTGATGTTTCCACTACTGCCTCTAAGGGAGTTTGACTTCATCATCTGAAGTACACAAGAAATGAATTCTTTTTAGTTTGTTAGTATTATCTTTGCACCTTTGACCAGCACACCGTGCCCTGATTTGGCAGGATGGAATGAACCTAGTGAACCATCTCTGGTAATTGTTTGCTAAACAGCTTTAAGAAACGGAATCATCACAGATGAATATTGACAGTATTTATACATAAGCTTGTTAAAAACTTGTATGAAAAACATGTTAGCTCGTGCTGGTGCGGTGAGCTATTATCCAGCAGGGATACTAGGATTTTACAATACCCTTCTAAGGTACATGCCAGGGTGTCTTTTGCTAATTTTACAAATTTTTCTTTTTTACATAAACTCAACATGCTTCCTTCAAAACCAAGTCCTGGGTAAACTGTCTGTTACCAGATAGTAAAGTGTAAAGCTGAGTCACTTTACATTAACTTTTTAACCTACTCAGGATTCGTGAATCAGTTGAGATGGATCATAAGCCACCTATGACTTCAAAATATTTCACTGAATGAGGGGTCATACAGATGTCAGTGCCCCCTCATCCCATATTATATGACATTGTTGACATTTTTCTGGCAAAACAATGCTTAGTGTTTTCCTATATCATCATTTCAAAGCATTTTAGGTAATACACTAAATGATTATCACAGGGACCTCCGTCACAATGGCCAAAGCCAGATGTTTTCCCTCCCCTGGACGTCCTAGCATGACAGTTGTCACTGCTATGGTGATTCTGCAGCTCAGCCTCCGGCTTGCTGGTGACCGTGCCGAAGGAGGGGCCCCTGTCCGCTTCTCCTCTCCCCCTCCCCCTTCTCTCTTCCTCCTTTTCCCTTTCCCGTCCTCCTCCTCCCCTTCTTCCTCTCTCTCTCCTTCTCCTTCTCCAGCTCCCACTTTATCTCAGCCTAAAACAAAGGGAACTGGAAAACTGCTGCTGAGTAATTTTTCCTCAAGCAGCCGAGAGTTACTCCGATGGTAAGGCAGCCTCATCTAGGGTCAGAGCTTTCCTGCAGGCCGCGCAGTGATGCAGAGGCGGCTCTGTAAGCCGCCTGAATGTGTTGCAATCTAAAAGAAATTTATTTTTCATTCTCCTAAGAAAGTATCTATGTAAATGAAATGTCGAACTTTTAACTTTCCTGCTATTAAGTGGCAATGTAAACCATTGATTTAAAAAACAAAAACTTGTACTTTACCAGTAAGGGACTAGGAAAGGAATCTCCGAGAAATTTTGCTAGTTCTAAAGATAATGAAATGCAGCCAATGAAGGAGAGAACCGTCCTGTCCTTGTGAACTTTGGTTGGGTGGTGATCTTTAGAGTATCAGTGACCACTGTAGCACAAGTCCACTGAATTTCTTTGTCGTCTTGTAACTGAGTATATAACTTCACAAAATACCTCCTGCGTAAAATATTTAGGAAAGGCATTGTGGATTACAATACTCAAGATGCATTTTAAATTGAGTCAGACTGTTGCTGCCTCGAGGTTTATTCCTACATGAGCGATTCAGCCCAGTTTCCTGACAGCCATTGCTGGCAGGAGGCTCCGCTGTGTCTATGCAGCCCTCAAAAACCAGCCCGGCCGCCAAGGCTGGCTTCCTCCCACGGTACCACTTGGGGAGCTTCGACTTGGGGAAGGGAATCACAAGACCATCTTAATGTCACTTGCCTTATCAGTTAAGAAAAGTGTGGGTATCACCTTTTTGTAAATAATGATTTTTATAAACTTTTTTTTCCTTCATAATTTTCCCGGTCACCCATTTCACAGAATCTTGAATATGCAAGTCTTTATCATGACACAGTCCTGCAGATAGGGTTCCCATTTTGAATCCAGTTGAATTCTACATGTAAGTTGTTATTGAAATGTGATTTTTTTTTTCTGGAAAATACATGGGAAAAATGAAAATAAATGAAGTTGTGAACCTCTTTCGTTGCCAGTCTCTTAAATGTTGATCTGCATTTCTGAGAAATGTCATTGCATATTCATGGTGGGGAGAGGGGAAGGCAGAAGACTGGCAGACAGCAAGGACTTCAGGGTGGGGTAAACCCCAGCTCGGAGTTGGCTGTAGACTAGAGGGAGGGCGTTACCCTATGATTCCCCATTTTAAGAAAGAGTTGAAACTTCAATATCATGTGTCTTATCTGAGAAACCCAAAGTATAAATAAATTAAAAAACAAAGTCGATAATAGTAAAAAGAGAGAAAGCGCTTTTGCAAATGGGCAGAGGTCCAGGAGGTGGAAGGCGCAGGGAAAGGGAGGGAGGAAGGGACAGGAATAATTAAGATGTGCCCGGTATCTGCATCAGCTCCCCGCAATCGATCAGCCATTATGTGCTGCAAACACGGGCTGACAAAAATTAAAAATGTTAAAAAGTAAAAATAGGGGTCGGGGATTTAGTTCAGCGGCATAAGCGCCTGCCTGGCAAGCACAAGGTCATGAGTTCAATCCCTGGTACGAAAAAAAAAAAATTTTTTTTAAATTAAAATGGAAATCCACTGTAGTGCACCAAAAAACTTTTCAAAGATTGAACAACCCAAACCATTGAGTCATTAGCCCGTTAAATGAGACAGCATTTCATCACTTTCTTGGCAGCTCCCACTTACTTCAAGGAAGGTTCGCACTAAAGAATCCTTTCCCGGTCTGGCCTTTCTGTAGACTGGGACGGACCGTGAAACTTTCAGGCCCTCCTTCCAGCCCTGTCCTCCCCTGCATGCTGGCTGAGACCCTCATCGGATGCCACCTGCCTAGTCGTCCAGGCTTCCGCGCTGGGACGGTGCTGGGGACACTGGTCTCCCTTCTGCCGCGGTGGCTGCTGACCGCGGATGACGACCGCGGATGCGCGAGTCCGCAGAGTCACTTGGTTTGCTCCGCTTTCCCCTCGGGGCCAGGGGAGCTTGCCGCAGGGGACAGAAGGCTTCTGGGTTAGGCCAGGGTGTCCTCCTGCCAGACAGCCGGGTCCGAGCTTTAACGGGATGGGCAGAGTCCTGCCAAGCAAGGCAAGGCGCTGCCAGGGCCTGCTGTCCGCGCTCAGGGACCTGGACCTGCTGTCCCCGCTCAGGGACCTGGACCTGGCACCTGATGCCAGAGCCTTGGTTTCCCGCATCCGGAAGGGAAGAGCAGGCCTTGCTCGCCGCGCTGCGAGCCAAAGCTCTCGCAGCAGCTGGCGAAGCTGCAGGACTCCTCTCCTCACGTGGCCAGGGGGCAATGTTTGGGAGGTCGCCATGGAGACCGAGGGAGCTGGGACTGCATTGCGCTGCCGCCGGGAGCGCGCAGCAGTGTCCAGCCTGGCGCCTCCTGCCCGGGGCAGTGGTGAGCGCTGGCGCGGGGCCCTGGGAGGACTGGGAGGACGCGAGTCTGGGGGTCGGGGCTCTCCGCCGCAGATCCAGGGCCCTGGCAACAAATCAGAGGACGCAGGGGACCCTGAGTTGCGGGGGGGGGGGGTTCAAACCGCGGTCCCAGAGTCTCACGGTGACCCCGGCTCTGCGCGGGCGCACGGCTGGGAGGATGCGGGACCTGAGCCTCGCGGGGTGCGGCGGCGGGGGTGCGAGGGGACCAGGGTGCGCGCACAGGGGGAGCGACACACACGGGCACTCACGGGCGGGCACACAGAGAGGTGCTCACACTCACCCCGGGCGCAGAGGCTCCCCCAGACACCCCACACTGCCTCCGCCCCCTGGGGGCCCGTCCAGGCCACGGCTGGGACAAGTAGGGTGCGCTCCCCACCCTCCGCTCACCCCTGCTCTGCGTCTGAGTTCTGGTTTCCTTCCGACCTCGGCGGCGCCGGGGTTCAGGTTGTGGACTCTCCTAAGTGAACTAACTCCCCGTGCGTCTGGGCTGTGCAAAGCCGGTGCTGTTGTCCGCTTTTTAACAGGCACCTGGGAAAGAGCTTCGTTAAAACTTAGTTCTTAGCCGCTCTCTCCAAAATAAGTCACTGCTGCTTGAAGAAGGAAAAAATCGCCCTTTGGGGAAAATGGTTAATTTTAATTTTTAAAGCAACAAAGAACATTAGCAAACTTTTATGAAGATTAAATGTGGGAACCATCAACATAAAGGTTGGGGGGTCTTATCTTTCTTCCACTCGCAGGACTCTCTATTTTTTCAGTTACTTTGTCCCTCCTTGCTAGGGAAGTGTTTCTGTGGCCACTCTGTATCACCTCCCGTGAGCTGGCTGGCCCTGCATAAGCAGGAGTTGTCAGAGCCGGGATTTCCAGAGCTGCTAACCTCTCCTGCATCCTCCGGAGGGACCCGCAATCCCTCCCACCAGGGTGGCCAAAAGTGTCTGCGAGCTTTGTTTGGGTGGCTTGCTGTTACACCAACTAAATATTTCCGGATCTTTCTACTGCTGTTTTTTTTTTAAGAGAATAAAACAAAAGAGCACAGAACAAAACATATCAGAACAGAACAGTGTAAGCAACACAGCACTTCGCAACACGACAACCAGACATTAACAGTAGCTACCATAATGTCTCTTTCTTTGAAATAGTTGAGCATGGCTTCACACACAATAATATCAAACATAACAAAATAGTATAAAACCATTCAAGAGAATGAAGGTATTATAGGGCATTCAAAACCAAGTAACAGAAAATGAACAATGGCTTCTATAATATCTCATTTTTCATAAAAAATTTACTTATACTATCACACATATTAAAATCTAATAAGATACAACAGAATAGAACCAATCAAAACAGAAGAACAAAAGCGTGGTAGGACTTGAAAGCAAGATGATGTTAGATCAGCAATGGCTGCCATAATGTCTTGTTTTCTTCAAAAGAGCTGTTCATACCATCACATAATAAAGTCAAACAAAACAGAATAAAACAACTCCAACCAATGAATGAAAACATTATAAGGCTTCAAAGTAATAATGGGGAACCATGATTACCATAAACTCTTATGTACTCTTCTCATTTCTCACACTAGGGAGACTGTACGGTATTTACACGTGAGTTTGATGTATTTCACTTATGCATATGGTCTCAAGTTGCGTCCATTTATTTATAACTATCTCAATGTGATCATTCTTTATAGCTGAGTAGTTCCCCATTGTATAAAAATACTATAACTCTTCATCCATATCTACTGCTGGTTTACCAAATTCTTCTTCCCTGCAGCCTGAGGATGTCAGCGGGCGCTGGAGAGCCAGCCCGTCCCTCTCCGAAGCACAAGGGCAGCCCGTCCTGCTCCTCCCTCGGCAGCCTCCAGTTCCGCAGGAAGGAAGCGCAGGGCCGCGGCAGAGGGTGAGTGGCCGGCCGGTGCTGCTGCGGATCACGGGGCAGGCAGGAGGGACACAGCCGCCTCTCCCTGGGGACGGGAAGGACAGCAAACACCAGTGCAGGTTCAGTTCGTCTTGGGGGCCGTGTTAAAAAGGAGAGAGAGCACTTACAGAAGGGAAACGTTGATGCCAGCAGCATTCTTACTGTTTCCAAGGCCACCCCAGCCCTCGAGTCCACCGACACCCCACACGCACCGCGGGCCAGCTACTATTACAAGATTTCTTGGGTTCTCCTCCTCTATGTCACGTGTGTGTGTTAATCAGTACACATGAGGTGTCACACAAATGTGGTATGTGCTTGACTTTTTAAAATGTATTACAGCAAAGGAGAGACTGCCATGAAACCCCTCAAAACTCTCCGCCTGACCTCAGGCCCCCTCGTCCCATCGTCCTGGCCAGGTCCTGCAGCAGCTCTGGAGCGCTTTCTCCGGAGGGTCCTGGCTGCCTCCATGTCCTGAATGGATTCAGAAAGCTCCCCTTTCCTGGTCATTTGGACTTTAGGAAGAACCAGAAGACACACGGTACCAGACCCGGTGAATGAGGTGGATGAGGAGGCACTGTGACGTTTTTATTTGACAGAAATTACCTTAAACATTTCAAATCAACTCAGGGCATCGAGGCAGCCGTGAAAAGACCCTCAGGAAAGAGGCCGCCCAGAACTGCTCCGGGAAGTGGCGAGAACCATGGGGTAATGTGTTCAGAGCGAGGCGGGGTATTACATGAGAGACTGATGGTACTGCTGTGTCTTTTACTGTAACGTTTTCCACTTAAAGATTCAACATGGATTGCAAACACCCTTTGTATGTTTACAATCCACTTAACATTTACACAATTTGAGTTTGTTTCCACTTTTTCTTTTCCACTGTATAGTAAGGCTTGACTTGGTTATTTCTCAGCACTCTTTTTGGCTCCAGCTACATATTACATCCGCTCTCCTAGGGAGCGGAATCAATTTTTAAAACCTTTATGGGCTGGTAAGTAAACAAAGTATCCGGTGGCGCAGTCGTGACCTTATATAATAGACTTGCCTTCCGAACGGTCTCCAGTGTTGAAGGATGTGACCCGCTCAGTGCCCGGGCTGGCACACAGGAGTTGTCATGCATGAGGAACAGGAACCAGGAGAAGGGAAAGCATTAGAATCCTGAGCCCAAGGTCTTTCTGTTCCCAGAGCGTGTTCATGCTCTTGCTTACAAGACCGCTTCCCAGCCATGCAAGTTTGAGGGTTGCACACGCCAGCCCTGCTCCACACGCAAGCTCTTCTCTCTGTTGCATGCGGGGCTTGCGTGCAAAAGGGTAGCAACCCCAGCGTGGAAGCAAGGGGAGGGAGCCAGTTAACCCCTGGAGGACAATGAGTTCTTCCGCTTCTGACCCTAAAGCATTCTGGCTGCTCTTCCCACTATCTAAGTATACAAGTTCTTAAAATGATTTTAAAATAATGACTTGCTTAAATTCAATTTACTTATCCCAGGAAAATATTTAAATAAGGACCTGATGTGATGCCCCCATGATATTGTTTAAAAATGCCCTTGTTCAAAGACTGCACTCACATCTTTGTCTGCTTAGTTTTCACTGTACGTCTTCCCTTTAAAACCAAGTTAGAAAGTCGCACAGAATCAGAGGCTGCTCAAGCTTGAAGAACTAGGGGTCACTCTTTTTCTAACTCATTATTAATGAACTATATTTTTAAAAAATGAAAAGAATCATTTTCTCAACACATCGGAACAGATTTTTTAATAACACCTACACTTAAGAGGTAATTATTTTGGTCTGGGGCCCTCGCACATTCAGAAAGGACCTTCTGGGCTGGGGATTTAGCTCAGCGGCATAAGCACCTGCTTGCAAGCACGCAGTCGTGAGTTCGATCCCCAGTACCAAAAAAAAAAAGAAAGAAAGGACCTTCTAACTGCATTTCATGGGACAGCAAACAGCCTCCAAGTGCCGAGAACATCTTAGGAGGCTGCCGGACTCTCGGTCACACGTGCTTCCCATGCTGAGCACCACGGTCACCTGTGAGAGGTCCAGAGACTGCCCTGTGTGTGGGTCTTCGGCCGGTAGGAAAACCCCAAAAGCTTAGACTGCAGGCACATTTGAAATATGGAACAGCACACTTCTTGCATTTGGAAATCACTGTGAAATAATCATTTGCAAAGATAAATGTCGAGTATAAAGTGTAACTGCAGTGTATCGAGGATCTGATACATTGTCTCATTTAATGTCACCAGTGTTAACCCCACTGGGTAGACACTGACCTTATGATTTTACTGCGAGATAACTGAGGCTGACAGGTCAAGGGACACATCCCTGGCACCATGCGCCTGCTGCCCTGCAGCACCCCACCTCTGGTAGTACCCTGTGCCCTCAGCGATCTCCCTCTGGCCTCCAGCCTCTGCCTCAGCTGCTCCTCCCCAGGGAAGCCGGCTCCTCGCCGCCAGTTCCCTTCGTAAGGGCTCCCCTTTCCTGTCCTGTCCTGTCCGACCTGAGCCCCAGGAAGCCTGTAACTGTCCCACCATAAACACCTTCACTGCAAACCGAGGCGGCGCCATCTCCTGTCACGCCTCTGTCTCCCCTTCCGCAGAGACCTGGATTTGGCGACTGTCTTGCCTGCCTTCCTCCATCCACGGTGGACTCGCGTGCCTCTGTAGGCCTGGTCACACTGAGACGCGGGGCTGTAAAGAGCTGCGTCTTGGACGTAGCCTGAGACCACGGACTTGGCCTTCTCTCTCTGTGTCCGCATCTGTGGCCTTCTGCAGGGGCCTAGCAGCACCCCGGGCACCATGAGCAGCCCTGTGCCCTCTGAAGGATGCAAGGAAGGCTGAGTGCGTACCGCATTCACCACCATTCTCAGTAGCTGTTTTCAGGGCTGGGTCTTTTCGGTCTCAGTTATGTGTTTATTATAATATAATATGCATGATTCATTAAAGAATAAAAGAAGCACCCTAAGGTAGATCTTTTATCCCAACACCCTAACCATTGGCATGTGGGCATATTTCTTTCCATCCCTACTTACACATCACCCTCCCGCATCCGTGCACTTCAGTTTTGTTTGCTTTTTCCTAAACGATCAGTAACAATGAGACGGTCACCGCTAACATTTATTGTGCCCTTGCCGTGGACTCACTTATGCCTACTAGAAACTCTTGCTATGGGGATTGGCAAGCTACCCCCAAGTGCCAGGCACTGGCTGTCACCTATTTAGGATGGTCCCTTCACTAACTCTGACTTCTGCATTGTTGGAAAAAATCCAAACGCAGAGCATTATTCTGTGTCACCTGAACAATGAAAAGCCCTTCTGCTTCCGTGTCGGTCTGTGAAGTTCGGTGGACACAGCTGTTAGCGTCTTCGCGTCCTCTCCTGCTGCTTCGAACTCAGGGACACAGAGTCAAGGGCTGGCAACAGAAGTCACGGGGACCTGGAGGCCAAAAGTACCTGCTCTGAGGCCCCTTCGGGAAGCGTTTGCCGGCTCGTGCTCTGTAAAGATAGGCACCGTGATAGCCCTGTCCACAAATGAAGAAACAGGTTTAGACAGGGCGAGGCTCCGAAGTTAGAATTAGCAAGCAGCAAAACTTTTTTAAAAGCTTGCCTTTATCAGCCAAATATTTTCACTCCCTGCAAACCAGCAACCCACGTGTCACTTGCAGGATCAAACCCGTTCTGTTTACTTACCAGAACCTTCTGCTCCCAGGGATGGAGCAGGTGTGGGCAATGACGTCTTTTCACACTGGAAGCTCAGCCTCTGGCTGGCGGGAACAGTGTCTGAACAGATGAGCTTCTCTTGTGTTCTCAAGACGGAAACAGAATCCTCAAGGTGACAGCCCCAGAAGGATGTGACGTGATATGCAGCCTCACCGTCCCTGAAGCCAGCTGTTCCACCAGCAGCTCGGGGTGACGATCAGGGATGGAAGCACCCCTCTTCTGCACCAAACTAAAAGCAGTGATGTCACGTAAGCAGAGCTTTCCCCTCCCCCTGGATCTGTCCATGGCAACTAAGGCGCTGAGGGGGACCACAGAGGGCACTTGTCAAACTTACTCATTCAAGACTTAGCGAGCGTCTGCTATGTCCTCCTCCTTGCAACGTGGTAAGCAAGGAACGGTGAGTGTGGTGTGCCGACACACTAACGCCGTTTCCACTACGCTGAGAACCACCTGGTGACTTTTGCACAGTAGGCCTGGTCTTCCCATCACAAGTAACCAGACTGGAAAAGATTGTGTTCATCACCACGTTCTAAGCATTGTTTGAGCCACCCAGGAACAATCCCTGCTTTGTCGAGTTTAAAATCTGCTGGGAAAGACAATAAACAAGTCGCTTTCAATGGCGGATTGATTTCGAGATTGCAGCCGTCGCACTGCGCGCCACTTGCAGGGCCGGGCTCCGATCCCCCGGTAAGTGATGTTCGCCTCCCTGGTGCTGAAGCCTGATGAGAGCTGGCTAAGGTGCAGCCCGCCCCGCAGAGGGAGGAGCCACGGCGGGCTGAACCGGCCGCGACTGCAAAGCAAGCCACGCGCCACACTCACATCCACGTGCTTCCTAGAAAAGCCCTGTGCGCCAAGCCGAGAAGGCGCGGCATCCCCGTGTCTTTCCATAAATGAGAAAATGACGCATCTCCATAGAGCAGGTGGGAGAAAACTGGCTCACGACGGGGGAGACCTGAGAGGGGGCCCGCCCGGGCCCTGAGCTGGGACAGACGGAAGACGCAGTGAGGGCGGTGGAAGCCAGCAGGGGAGGGCACAGAGGACCTGGGCTCTGCGGGAAAGAGCGGGCTCCGAAGTAAGACCTCAACAGGGAAAACCAAGCCCTGGAGCAAACAGCGTGCTGACGGCTGTAACTGCAGTAACTCCGGCGTCTCTAACACAGGGTGCAGCAGACGAAGCTCCTAAGCTGGGAGATCATGTTTTTAAAGACCCCGTCTGTTAAACAGTTCTTTTTAAACGGTTCTTTAAAGGGTGTTGATTTTAAACACAGTCGGAGGAGACAGAGGTTTTCAGAAACAAAACCAAAGGTCTAAGCCGACAGCGCCAGGCAGACCGAGGAGAGGCTCGGCCGGATCCAGGAAAACGTTCGGTTAGAACAGGACGTGTCTGGGCGGCTGGAATGGCAGGAAGAAGGAGAAGGCAGAGGGCGACGACCACCCACCGGACAGCCACAGCAAAGGGCCGCCGCCGGCCGGGCCGGGTGTTTGGGAGACACCGAGGCCGGGGCCGGGACTCTGCGGCGTGGAAACGAGGGTCAGGTTTGGCCGCGGTGCTCGAGGCCCTGGACGTGGCCCCTCACGCCTCCGCACTCAGCCCCTTCCCGCCCCGCTGCTGCACTGCGCCCGCTCGGGGCGGCTCCAGCCCGGAGCCCGGCCCGCTGCGCCCTGCCGGGCGGCCCTCTCCCTCCTCATCCACGAAGTTCACTGTGTCCCTCCTCCTCAGGATGACGCTCTCGCGCGGTCTGTTCAAAGCTGCACTCAGCACCCTGTCTCTCACCCACTCCAAAACCCCCTTGCCCTGCTCAACATTGTCTTTTGCTCCAAGGCCGGCATCTTCTCATATCACATAAAATTCACTTGTCCGGAGAACTGCATTGTCTGCCAAGGGTAGCGGGGCACGCCTGTAATCCCAGCATTAGGGAGGCTGAGGCAGGAGGATCGTGGCAAGTTCAAGACCAGCCTGGGTTATGAAGTGAGCCCAAGGCCAGCCCGAACTGCATAGCAAGACCTTGTCTCAAAAAAAAAAAAAAAAGTCTGTATTGTCCACTGCCTGCCCTTCCTCGCTAAAATATAAGTTCTATGAAGGCAGAGATCTTTGTTCCATTCCAGTCCTGTATGCTAAAGACCTAGCAGAGTGCCTGGCACGTAATGACCCTTAATAATTTTTTTGATTGTTGAGTGATGTTGTTTGTAGTAAGGGGTGCAAGAAGAACAATTACATACAGGACACAGAATTTATAATATTATTTTATGATGGTCACCCAGAGTTAAATACAAGAAAGTGCAGGAAATCTGTCCACAACACTAAAGACCTAGAAAATCCAGCCATCAGCCTGGTCCCACAGCAGTGTCCCACAGGAGTCCAGCTGAAGACCCAGAGCCCGTGACAAGGCCTCCCACGAGTCCAGCTGGAGGTCTAGAGCCCACGAGAGGGACTCACGCCAGGCTGTTTTACGGATCTGCGATGGGAAGGCCCAAAGGTGAGCAGAGCTAAAAACCCTGTGCCAGTGGGATGAGAGACCTGTGCTAGCAGGCTGAGGGTTCTATACAGGGGCCAAGAAGCAACGCTCAAAATAAGGACCAGGATAGCGCCACAGCCATCCTCAGCGGCACAGAGGTCCCGAGCTCCTCCATCAGTGAGAACGGTCGAGCACATGCCAGGAAGGCAGCGTGAGGAGCTGCTCCTGAGGTTAAACGGTGCCCATCTGGCCCTGCAGAGCTGGGAAGCGATGCTCGATGTAGGACCAGAGCTCCCCAAATGGAACCGCAGCCACTCTCACCAGCAAGGTCCCGAGCTCCTCCGATGACAATGGTCGAACTCACACGGGAGAAGCTGGTCATGACGGGCTCCTCCAGGAGAACCAACGGCTCGGACAGCAACACTTAGGAGAACCCGTAAGGCCCCGCTCGTCCTCTCCACGTCTCCCTCTACGCTGGCTGCTTCCCTCGGCTGGCCGCGCTCGGCACCACGCTGGTTTAATTCAGCTGGCCTTAGGCTGAGCAGCAGGCTTCAATCCACCACCAGTGAAGGGTGACGGCGCTGTGTCAGCGCCCAAACAAGCAAGTCCTGCCTCTCAGGAGCAGGTCAGATGCAGAGTCCCGTACGCGTTAGGCCAGGTGCCGGGGCCTTCCGTCTCCTCGCTGAAGATGCTCTCACAGCATAGAGAAGCGCTTGTTCCAATGTTTGGTGGGAAAAACCCTTTTGCTCCCTTCCTGACACATTCCACTGCGCATTTATGTTTTTAAAGAGAGAGGACGGTTTCATTCGAGCTGGCAGTCAGTTATGAGAGGCCTGGAGGACCCCGCGGGGATGTGGGGTCACCGCAGGGCCTGCCCCCGCGTCGCCTTCCTCAGGTGCTGAGGGCAGCGTGGCTCTGTCCTCCGGGGAGGACAGTTGCTCTGGACTGAACCAGGTGTGGTTCAGCTGTTGCCCTTAGGGTTGTCAGCTCCTGACGTGCACATCCTCGAGAATGCCTCAGCTGTCACCTCCTCCTCTCTGCCGCCTTTGGGAGTCACCTTGGCTTTTCTTTCCACTGTCACCTTCTTCTCTGGTAAGAAGGGGCCAATAACATGAGTAAAATCCCTCCCATTAAGACCCAGTAAATTTACCTGGGTGTGGTGGCCCAGGCCTGTAACCTCAGCACTCAGGAGGCTGAGGCAGGAGGATCATCAAGAGTTCGAGACCATCCTGGGTTACAAAGTGAGCTCAAGGCCAGCCTGAACTGCATAGTGAGACCCCCGTCTCAGAAAGATAAGAAATAATAAATGAATAAATCAAACCCAGTAAGTGTGTTATAAACTCAGTGTGCCAGTTTAGTTACCTTGCTGGCCAGGAAGGAGCCACCTGCTGTCGGGGAATTGGCGTGCTGTTTGAACCACATGGACAGTCCCAAGTGAGGGAGTTCTGGTGCATCTTTTATCTGTGTTCTGTATCGGGTTTCTAGAACACAGACTGTTTTCTTCACATTACTGGGACTGCCACTATGCCTGGCAGATGTGGGCGGTACATACTTGTGGAAGAGCTAAAAAGCGGAAAGATGATTTTTTTAAATGTACACTGAGGATCGGAAGGCCTCTTCTTCTCGGTGCACTCTGAAGTCTCTCCACTGGGGGGCAGCACATGATTTTAGCGACAGTTTATACACACACACACACACACACACACACTCACTCACACACTCACTCACCGCCCCTCAACCCGCCCGAAGAGATCACACTTCCGTAGATACAGTGGATGGTAGCTGTGGACACTCGTGGCTAAAATAGAAGGAAAGGGGAATTCTGACATTCCGCGTCATGATTGTAAAGGCTGTGAGTAAGTCGTGTGTTCAAATATCACCTCCTACTGCCTCTAGGTGAACAGTAATGTCCTATATGGTTTTTTTTTCAAAAGCAAGAAGAAAGGATTTTGAATATTTACACCACAAGGAAATAATAATATTTGATTAGACAGATATGCACGGTGTGCAGTGTGCACGTGTATTGAAACATCAATCAAAGATGTTCGGTTTTTATTCACTTAAGGAAATGCTGGGGGAAATCTAGGTGATAATGGCAGCAGAAATAACTTCTCAATAATAACCAGGCGCCGTGATGACCGGCGAGATGGAATTGAAACCAGTCACTGCCTGCCAGAGTCACAGCGAGACAGGCCTCGTGGCTCGTGGGCTGGTCAGCAAGCAACGTGCAAGATGTTTTGGAGAACGTGGAATTTTACGGAAGCACTAACGTGTTCCAGCTTCTTCCAGAGACTGTCTTGCCTCTTTTCTGCAAATTATCAGGAGATAATGCAGCGGTTGGGGTGCGCGGCTAGACCAGCGCTGCTGTGGGAGGTGCGGGGAGCGGAGCTTCGTGGACGGGCAGGGCCAGCCGGGGTCCCGGCGAGGGCCCAAGGGTGCCCTCAGAGCAGCCAGGAGAGGGCCAGGAGGAAGCTTCTCGGGTCACCCGGCCACCATGTCTGCACTGAATTTGCCATTGGGACCGTCAGTAGCTCTCTCTCCGTGAAAGCTGATTCTAAGTCCAAGTATTAACCAACTTGGGTGTTAAAATCACACATTTGATAGACATTTGATATCAAAGTTCCATGGAGTCACTCTTCTCCTTGTAATAAATCAATTTGTTCAGTGCTTTTAAAACCGGTTTAGTCCCGATTTTCGGTCTCCAGGATTACTTACTGTCAATCTCCCTTTTCTAAAACTTTATAGCTCTCTTAGCTACCATTGGCCAACTGGAAGTCTTTTCCCCGTAGATACCAACAAGCTGATGAAACACATGGACAGCACGAACGCTGTGCACATTTTAAAAATAAAGTTGACTACAGTGGTCCCTCTGCAGTGAGAGTACAGGTCGAGAAGGGTCGCAGTCTGAAACTCACCCTCTCATCTTGTGCTAGATACCCCCAAAGTTACGGTGCCCGAACTGCACTCACCAGGCCCTCCCGCCTCGCCATAGCTAGTTACTAATCTGCTTTTCAAGTGTCTCCTGTGTTTATCTTTAAGCATTTCAAAGCACTTGACTGCAGTCATTTATCAATAGAAAAAGATGCTGAGATCGATTATTCCCCAATTTTAAAACACAGAAGCTTTAGTTCCAAAAAATGTACTCAATTTACACTGATTTAATGCCACTTGCTCAGTTTACACTGATTTAATGCCACTGCAAGTATCTTTCATCTCTTCCGTTTTACTTTTCTTGAGAGCCAAATATCTTATCTAAATCGAGTTTATTTTCCTCGCCTTTCTAGCTTAAATACGGTTTTTACAAAGTAAAACTCTCTGACATTGTTCCATGCCTCAGGGGAGATGCAGCCAGCCTTCTGGGTACCGAACGCGACATTTGCCTTCTGCCCAGTCAGTGTTGCCAAGCATCCAGCAAAATACCTGAGACCTCACGCCCCAAAGCCTCACCCCTCCCCAGGGCCAGCTGTGAGATGAGGTTCATTCCACCACACTGAGCAAAGTTGCCCTGAGTTCAAGTTTGTGTCAGTTGTATCCAATGCTTCTTATACAATAGTACATTTGTTAAAAACCCCAGCAACTAGTGGTATTAACAAAATAGAAATTTTTTTCCTCTCACATGAAGAAAGCCAGGAGGGAGGCAACTTGGGGACAGAGATCCTGTCACCCTGACCTAAAGCCCACAAGCTTACCTCAAGACCCACAAAGCTGCTGAGCCCCTGCCATCACAACCACATCCCAGGAACCAAGGAGGAGAAAAACAGGCTTCTATTGGTTAGATTGGTTGTAGTTAGTGGCTGTTGTTCTTGCTGTCTGAGGAATCTTCTCCAAGTTTCCATCCAACAATTCCATTTACCTCTTACCAGCTCAAAAGCCACAGAACTATGATACCCTAAGAATTCACCTTTAATCTAACAAGAAATATTCTCACAAGTTCAAGAGTCCGCTCACAAGGACAGGAGAGAAAACATCTGAGAGCAGGTGACAGCCCTGTGCAAAGTTTATTACAGTTTTCTTTTAATAGCAGAACATCGAAATACCTAAAAGGCCTAGAGAGCACATGGTTAAAACCTGCAGAATGCTTGTATTTTACGCACTGTGCTGATATTTAAAATATCGACTAGACTACTCTTTGTTGGCATGGTGAGTTAGCCATGACACAATTTTAACTGAAAAAGAAGGAAAAAATAAACCCAGCTCTATACTAGGATCCCATATGTAAAGTCATATGTCTCCAAAGACATTTGTTAAATGTTAGCGGTATTTAGGTAGCTGCCGCAGTTGGCGATTTTTGTGTGACACCACTTTCCTGTGCGTCTTCCGATTTTTACAATCGCACACACTACTCAAATGGTTACTTCGGGCTGGGTGTGGTGATGTACACCTGTAATTCCAGCACTCGGGAGGCTGAGGCAGGAGGATTGCTGTAAGTTCAAGGCCAGCTTGAACTACAAAGCGAGGCCTGTCTCAAAAAAAAAAAATCAAACGGTCACTTCGAGAATAAAAAGGTGCTGAGTGAGACCATCTCGGAGAACGCAGGAAGCCACCTGGAAACCTTGTTTGCAGTCAGTCGTCAACTTTGGGCTTTTCTGCTGCCCTGGGAAGCGGTTTCGTAGCTTTGATAACATAAGGTGCACTCTTGTTAATTTTCCATAACAAGGGACAGAGCAACAGCAAGAGCTTTTTGTAAAATCCTTATTTTCATTTTGGTCTTAGGCTGGCAGGGATGTTTCTGTGACTGAGAAGCAGTGTGATTCTGAGCTCAACTCAGAATCGGAATCGAGGGGTTCACACAC